>JAVFWQ010000040.1:0-17301 GCA_032727855.1 Quercus ilex subsp. ballota
TTGGAAAGGTTTTTTGCACCACACCTATAGGGTGCGGTTTCACCCTATGCTTAACCGCACCTCACTTTTGGAAGATAAAAACCGGTCTACACAAAGTGCGGTTAATTTTAGCGGTTCGGTGCGGTTCGTTCGGTTATATGTGCTGAATTTTAAAAAATTCATGTTCTAAGCTTTGGGCTTTTAAGCCTTTAAAAAATAGCATTTTGAGCCCATAACTTCTTTTTAACTGACTCTTTTTAACTAATCCTTTCTTTATCAAGTTTTAACCACAAGAAAACTCCAAACATCTCACCAAACTCCTAACATTCCAAAACAAATACACTATTATAAAATATCAAACTCAACTATAATACAACTTAAATTCAACCTGTCAAATTAAACATGTATTTATTAAATACATTAACACATTAATAAATCTAAACTTGTCACAAAATTCCAAATCAAACACACAATTATAAAATATCAAGTCTCATCAACCATAACAAGAGAATTCCAACCTGGCAGCAACATTAACATTAATATTTCTATTATAGTAATCACATCAAATTACAAATACAAGCAGTAGCACAGCCCCAAAGAGGAGTAGTTGTGCAGCACTACAAAATAGTCAAGTAGTGCTTGAGAAGCACTATACAAATATACATAATAGATGTTGGACCAAAATATACAATTGGTACACTACAAAATTACATATTTTTCACAAAAAATGGAGGCAGGTCTAGTCTACTAAGACTAATAGTGTGTTCATTAAGTGCTTTGTGTTGTCACATGTGCATCTAATAAACAAAAATAAAGCAAAGAGCAAAGAAGCACCAAGCCAGCAGCAGCCCAAACACCCAAACACTCCTAATGTGGTCATCTCCATGATTAAGTCAGCAATTCAACCACAAAAAAGTTCTGCAATCAGCCAGCCAACAACTCCAAGTCATCATTTACAAAAAACTCCATCCCTACAATGTCAATCCCCAAAAAATAATGATAAGTAAAAAATAGAAAGCAATACATGACAATTAACACCATTACAAATAGCAGCCAACAAACATAAGCAAATTACATAAAATTTTTTAAGTTACCTTAGGTAGCTAAGTCCAAAAAACAGCCCACCTTCCAAATCAGTCTAGTACAGAATCTGTACCCACAGTGGGTTTTGGTGCAAACTCTAAAAGGGGAAAAAAAAAACAAAGCAAATTGTATATAAATAATAACTCACAAATAAATAAATAAATACAAGAAAATTTATAAATAACAAAAGCAGGAAAAAAAAAGTAGAAAAGAACATAAGCACATTACCCGATTCAAGTTCATAGTTTTCCACTTCATCCATTGCCTCTCGAAGGTTAATTGGTTCAGTTGAATTCTTGGACCTCAACCAATTTTGTGTACAAATCAAAGCTTCAACAGTATTGGGAGACAATGAGCTACGGAAAGGATCTAAAACACGACCCCCTGTGCTAAATGCAGATTCTGATGCAACAGTAGAGACGGGAATTGCCAAAACATCACGTGCAAGTTGAGAAAGGATCCTATATCTTGAAGAATTCACCCTCCACCAATCAAGAATATCAAAGCCTTTCGTCTCCGGATCTACACTAGCTTCTAACAAGTATTGATCCAATTCAGATTTGCATTCTACACTATCCTCATCTGCTAAGTGCTGTTTGTAAATACTATTATACCTCTTCATCCTCTCTTCTGCACTACCAAAGCTACTTAGCATGGAGGACATGGCAGCAACATCACTACTACCAAACTCACTAGTCCCACTAGCACTAGCACCACATGGGGTCCCCATTGCTCCACTATAGTGATTGTACAATCTATTCAAAACTTCCCTAACTCTCAATCCTAACTCATCAGCCTTCTCCTTGTCATACCATTGCTTAAACCAAAACCTCACATATTTCAATTTATATCTAGGATCAACCACAACAGCCACAAACAACATCAAATTTATCCTATCAACACTTCCCCAATACTTATCATACTTCAATTTCATTCTTTGTGCCATACCCTTTAACAAAGGATCACCCCTACCATTACACAATTGATTTAACTGGTCTTGAAGACTAACAAGCTCATGGAAATACACATTAGTTGTCACAAACAAGGAACCAGAAAATCTTAAAGTTGCCTCATAAAACATACCAAGAAACTTTGTAAAAAGTCTAACATTTTCCCAATCTAAAAATCGAGGGGGACCACTAGATGGATCCTCAAAATAACGAAGAAAATGCCCATCATCTTCCTCCATCCTTTCAAATGCAGCCACAAACTTTAGTGCACTATCTAACATCAAATAAGTTGAATTCCACCTAGTAGACACATCAAGACACAATAAACTTTTGCTTTGAATTTTTTCTTTTTCAAAACATGCCTTAAACTTCTCAAATCTATTAGGAGAGGATTTCACATACCTCACTACATTACGAACCCTAACAATTGACTCATTAAGTTCCTTTAGCCCATCTTGCACAATTAAATTCAAAATATGAGCACAACAACGCATATGAAGAAACTCACAACCCAAGAGGCTACCCACCCTATCCTTTGTTTTCCTCCTAAGATATTCTATGGCCACATCATTTGAACTTGCATTATCAACAGTAATTGTAAAAATATGATCAATCCCCCATTGAAGCAAACAAGACTCAACCACCCTACCAATAGTCTCACCCTTGTGATCAGGTACTAAGCAGAAATTCAAAATCTTTTTATGATAAACCCAATGAACATCAATATAATGTGCAGTCAAACAAAGGTAATTAAGGTTTTGGATTGAAGTCCAAGTATCAGTTGTCAAACACGCCCTTTGACCAGCCATTAAAACCTTTCTCAAACTCTCCTTCTCCCTAATGTAAAGTCTAAGACAATCCCTTGCAACAGTAACCCGAGAGGGAACTTCAAACCTAGGCTCTA
The DNA here is from genome assembly GCA_032727855.1 of Quercus ilex subsp. ballota. Classification (NCBI taxonomy): domain Eukaryota; kingdom Viridiplantae; phylum Streptophyta; class Magnoliopsida; order Fagales; family Fagaceae; genus Quercus; species Quercus ilex. Next base: position 2,917 of record JAVFWQ010000040.1, read on the forward strand.
CCTCAGACATAAAATCAATGAATCCGCTATGCTCAACAAACCTAAAAGGTAGTTCATCAACAATTATCATCCTAGCCAAGGCCATCCTTAGTCTTTCCACACTAAACTTCCTTAAAACCAGCTCATTACCACCCTCTCCCTCCCCTTTTTTTTTTACTTTGGTAAGTCAAAGTGGTTTGGCCTTTATCACGCCTATAGGGGTACTTCTTACAACCAAATTTTATATGAGACCACATGGCAGAGGTTCCATTTCTTTTTGGGTGACAATTATAACACTTTTTACAATAGTTGCAATGGGACTTAGGGTAAAGGAGGTCACATCCCTCTATTCTAGAAAAATGGTCCCATATCTTAGAAGGCTCTTTACCACCATTAATAGTAGCTTGTTGAGTTTCTGTTTGTGTTTGAGGGGGTGCAGCACCTGATGGTGGAATGGGAGCTTGTGTATTTGGTTGATTAGCCTCAGCACATGAACTAGGAGTAGGCTCAGTAGAGGGGATGGAAGAAGAAGCACAAGCAGCCATGATTTAATTACATCCATATAAATAACAATCACATATACATAGTAATTAAGGAATCAACAACAAATAAATTGTGCAAGCAACATTTAACTTTAACACACAGTCATACTCATACGCTAATTTTAATAACATATTAGTAAAGAAAAACTATACAAGCAGCTTTCTCAGTGCTAAAATCACAACAAGATAATCAACTAAAATCACAACATATTAGCATGATATAATAAACTAAAATCAAAAAGTATAATCAATCAATAGGATGATCAAAAAATAAATTTACAGTCTTTGAACCATAGAAACAAAACCAAACAGCAAACAACTTGAGTGAACCTTTAGAAAAAAATACACCAAAACTAAAAGCAAAATCAAACACAAACATGAAAGTTTGACACAACATGGTGAATTGAAAACAAAATAAAAAATAATCCTTAAAAGATAATCAAACACAGAAGAAAAAAAAATAAAAATTGTGAACTCAAAACAAATATAAATAGTATGAGAAAATACCCAAGCCTTCGAGATTTATTCCTTTACTAGGCTGAAGCTGAATCTTTTAAATCACCCCTGAAATTACAAGAAAATAACCCCAAAAAAAAAAAATTAGAATCAACAAGAAACATTTAGTGACCATAAAATAAAACTAAAACAAAGTAGGGGTTAGGGTTACCAGAGGCAGAACTACATAGGAGCAGAGCCACAGTGGAGAACAAAGATGAAGAGGAGATTGACTGTCTTAGGTATTAGGGATTTCGTAAGACCTTGAGAGGAAAGTTTTTCTTTGTGAGAGAGTGAGACTGAGAATCAGAGATGAGTCTTGACAGTGAGACTGAGAGCTTGTGTTCTTAAATAGAGGAAAGTTAGGTCGGAGTCTAAGCTTGAGAATTTGAGAGGGAAAAATTACTGTTTGTTCGGCGGGATTAGGATATGGAAAAAAAATTATGTGCCTGAGTGCAAAAGAGAAGAGAAAAATGGTTGGTGGGAGCCTAAAAATCTGAGATTGAGAGGGAAATACTACTAATTTTTCGGCAGGATTAGAGTTTGGAAGAGTCATTATGTGGCTGACTGAGAGTCTGAGAGCAAAAAAAGAAGAGAAAAATGGTTAGGTGAGAGTGAGAGCCTGAGATTGAGAGGGAAAAACTATTTGTTCTTCGGCGGGATTAGGGTTTGGAAGAGAACTGAAGTAGCTTCTAACAACTGAGTTCTATCTGAGACTCTGAGTAGCGTGTGACTGGGAGACTTGAGAAGAGAAGAAAGTAAAGAATAAGGAGGAGAAATGAAAGCAACTTAGTAGGTGGAGAAGAGACGTGTGTGGCTGATATCAAAAAGAAAAAAATATCTTGTACAGTAACAAGTCTATCAGCCACTCAAACATTGACAGGCATATTTTTATATATATTTATAAATAAAAAAAAAAAATACAGACTGTAACACACTATGTAACATACTGCTGTTTATTTATTTATTTTTATTTTTTAATATTTTTTTTTCAAAAAACTGACTGTTACACTTACACAATAATCATCCGGCCACAGGCCACAGCATTTTTTTTTTTTAATATATTTTTTTTCAAAAAATTGCAAGTGGGACTGTGGGAGACACTAAGTTACTTAGACAAGACAACACTAAGTTAGACTGTTCATCGTTATTCGTTCCTGGTGTTCCTTTTTTTTTTTTCTTTTTTAATTCTGACACAAAAACGATGCCGTTTTGAACTTGATAGAAAATTTTTAAAATGGTCCCAAAACGGCGTCGTTTTGAACCATATAAAAAAAAAAAAAAAAAAAAAAAAAAGAGAAGAAACGGTGTCGTTCAGATTTTTCCTTCTTCTTCCTTGCTACTCTGTTCTCTCAGTTTCACGCCACTGGAAAAGCAAACGATATTTTACAATAATGCTATTTTAATCATCTCTTCCTTGGAACCATTCTTCATCAACTTCATCTGGATCATGGTTGTGATAATAAGGGTCATCATATCCTATAAGAGGATTAGGCATTTCCCAATGATCTTCATGTGGCCATTGTTGTCTGCAAACATCTGGATCAGTTGGCACTATTTCAGGGAGTGTTCCTTTGTTAAGAGATTCAGCCATTGTGAGTGCATGATAACAGGATACCCAATGCACGTCAGAATGCATATGGAGTGTGCCATCTGGATTAACAATCCAATGCATCTCTGAAGGGTGAAAAACTCCGTCTGCTCGGATGTCATTTTTAGAATTGAGCTTAGCTACTAGGCATGCTGATTTGACTTTATGCCCAAATCTAGGGTGTTCTATCTTTGGATACTTTGTCCATTCACCATCATAAGCATCATTTTTTAAAATCTCAAGCCAGAATTTGTGAAAATATTTATTGCCATGTGGAAAGAGGTACCTATAGAATTCTGGTTCAAAGTGAAGACATAAGTAATACTCATTGAGTAAATACCACATGTAGAGATAATGCGCCACATTCCAATTGGTTATCCAAAAGGCAAAGGGGGTTTTCCAAGGCTGGTCTATGTCAGGGTAAACAGCTAGGAAGTGAGACTGGTGTTTTTTGAGGTACTCATGGAGGGCCTTAATGATTCTTTTGGATCTAGCTTGGAGGGTCAAAGTTTTGATCTGGGTTTTTAGTTCTGGAGGGAGGGTGTCTATCATAGTAAGGATGTCATCAGGCTCTGCCAAGGGAGGGTTTGAGGATGAGGATGGATCAGTAATAGGGTATACACACAGGGGTGGAGGAATAATAGTGGTATTAAGGATTGGAGGCTTTCTGGATAGATAATCGGTGATGAGGTTTTCTTTACCTTTAATGTGTTTAACTTGAAAAGACCATTGTGAAAACCAATTTGACCATCTGAGTAACTGGGGATGTGGAAGCATTTTCCTTTTGAATTGAAGCATTTTGGGAAAGGAGGACATATCCATTTCTACTAGGAAATTATGCCCAAGAAGATGGAACTGAAATTTTTCAATCCCATGTTTAACTGCTAGAATCTCTTTGAAAGTGGAGTGATAATGAAGTTCTGAAGGCTTGAATGCACCACTTTTATATCCACAAATACTTCTTTTGCCATTAATTTCTTCAAAAAGGGCTGCTGCCCAGTATTCATCACTAGCATCTGTCTATAGTATTCGTTTGCCTGGTCCTGGAATCTGCAAAGGGGGAAGCTTTTCTGCCAATTTCTTTAGCTGTTGGACTGCTTCTGTATGAACAGAATTCCATTCTGGAGGTGATTTCTTCAGTAATTGAGCCAAACAATTCCTGTACTTAGATATCTTCGGGATAAAATCCGACATGTAATTGACAATTCCAAGGAACTGTTGTATTTGCTTGGCACCTGCGAGCTTGTCTGGAAATTCACCAAGAGAGACAGCTATATGAGGCTGCAAAGTATACTTTCCATCTGAAATATTTACTCCCAGAAAGTCTATGGAAGACTGTCCGATAACCATTTTCTTTTCTGAAAGCATTATCCCTTGAGATCTTACCAACTGGTAGAATTCAGTGAGTAACTTCTCATGGGATTCTTCGTCTTTTGAGAACAAGAGGATATCATCCACATAGATTAATGCATTCGTCAAGAGTGGCTGGAACAGTGTTACCATTGCTTTTTGAAACTGGGATGGAGCATTTTTAAGACCAAAAGGCATGACAGTCCATTGGTAATGATGGTCTGGAATGCAAAATGCCGTTTTGTATCTTTCTTCTGGGTGGATTCCAAGTTGCCAAAACCCTGCTTTGAGATCAAACTTTGAGAATATTCTAGCATTTGAAAGATGCTGGAAAAGAGCACTTTTGTTTGGCAAGGGAAATTTGTCATCTGCGAGGAAATGGTTGAGATCTTGGTAATTGATTACCAATCTGAGTTTTCCTCGTATTTGCTCTGCATGTTTGTTGACATAAAAAGCTTCACATGCCCAAGGCGAGGTTGTGGGTTCAATGAGTCCTTCAGAAAGGAGGGTGGATAGCTCTTGTTTGGCCAAAGTTAAGTGTTCTAGATTCATCCCTCTGTGACTGGCTTTTGTGAGATTAACGTCTTCATTCTTTTTTAAGGGTAAATGGATGAAGAAACTTGGATTTTTCCACAAAGGGTTTGGATTTTTAAGGAGGAATTCAGAGTGGCTGTTTGCACAACAATCATTGATGATCTGGAATCTTAGGGACTCAAAAGGATCTATTGAGAATAAATGAGGAACTTGGGTCCAGGTGAGAAGGTGTTGTTTATGCATGAGTCCTTTTGAAGACCATCTAAGACTGGGTATTTGATGAAGGAGATCAAATCCTATAAGAAGGTCTCTTCCTGTGAGAGGGGAGCCAAGGACTTGGTGTTTAATGGTGAGTGTTGGGAATATTCTGATGAGAATGGGTTTGCTTTTCAGGGTGATCAAGAACGTTTCTCCATTTGCTGCTCTGAACATCTGGTGATGGGGTAACCAACATTCTTTGGGTAGTATTTTGGGATGAAGGATTGTTGCTGCAGCTCCTGTATCAAATAAGGCTATTACAGAAATGGGTTTGGCATAAGTTTCCAGGAGAATGCTTACTTGAGCTATAGGAGTTGGATTGGTTAAGGGAGCTATAATGGGCTGTGATGTGAAGATAGTTTGGATCTCTGGGTCTGAATCTTCTTCATTGTCTAGCTCTGAGTCTTCTTCTGAAGTGGAATAAGCCAAGACTGCTAAGGCTTGAGGGGAGTACTCCTCATCTAGTGAAAAGATGGACTCTACATCTGAAAAGGGAGTGTCATCCGCATGAATCTGTGCTTGCTCCAGGAGTTTTGCTGCTTTCTCCTTTTTTGGACAATTTTTTGCAAAATGCCCCGGTCTTCTGCATACAAAACATACTCTTGAAGTTTTCCCTCTGAACTGCTTTCTTTTAAGAAATCTCCATCTCTTCCTTTGAAAGGATTGCTTCTTTTGACTCTTATAGTGCTTTTTCTTCCAAGAATATTTCTTAAAATGATCTTTCCTTTTTGTTAAGCAGGTGCAATTCTTGTCGTAGCACTTAATCTGCAAGTCCTTCTTTTTACAATTATCTTTGAGTTTGCCATGAATCTTATTGATTTCTGAAAGAAATTTCCTCTGATTGCAGAGTTTTTCTAGGGCAATGAGCACATGCTGATAGATTTCTCCCAAAGAGGCTTGCTGCAAAGTTATCCTTTGAAGATTCATCATGCGAAGAGTTTCATCTCCTAATGGTTGTGGAAGGGAATTGAGGAAAGTGTGCTTCGAATTAACATCATCCATGCCATTAAAAGAGTAGTATCTCCTTGACATTCTGTCAAAATGTTTCTCCAAATCTCTTCTCTCAAATGAGCAGCACTTCATCAATAGAAATTCTTCTCGTGCTACTTCAGTGTAGTGAGTTACAGAGCCAAGAAACTCATTATGGATTATTGTGAAGAAATCCTCCAAGGTATTACATTGAGCTGCCTGTCTTTGCCTGTATTCCCCTAGATTAATCCACCATTCTCGCAATCTTCCTGTGATTCTTGCTACAAACTTGGCAATAATCTGGGGAACTGTGGTGTTTGGGGCTTGGAGTTCTGCTATACACCAGGAATACATATTGAAAAACTCTTCATGCCATTTTGAAGGAGGAATATTATCAAGGGTGAACAAGTGTTTGGAGTCAGTGGTTGGTGAATAAGTCAATCTTGTTTGGTTTTCTGGGATAATAGGTGGTGGAGGAAATATTGGTAGAGGTTGTCTGGGTCGGAGAACATCATCTTCTTCTTCTTCCTTTGGTTCTGCTTCAGTCATAAATACTTGCTCTAGACCAAGATCTGACAGGTCTAATTCAGAGTCCTCAATTACAGGGAGCACAAAAGTTTCTCTTGAATCTGCAAGGGTGAGGGTTTTGAGGAATGATGAGATTGGGTTTGGAGGGTCAGGGTCTACAGCCAACATGTTCATGTCAGGAGGCTTTGAGGAAGCTCCAACAGTTGGATCAGGAGGTTGATACAACGGTTCTTTGTCTTTTTTGATAGGAAAGGGCTTATTTTGGGAGTCTGGTTGGATTGAAGTATTGTAGGTTATAACAGGAAAAATTCCACTTGGTTTAAAAGGATTATGGTCAGGATGTGTCATGGCTAATGGTTGAAGATTCTGGTAGGGAGAGGCTGGGGAGAAAGGAGAAGTTAATGGGATGGACAGATCTTTGTATAAAGATTGGCGAGGTTGGAGGGGCATATGAACATGTATTGGAGGAGTCTGAGGAATTTCTTTCTGGGGTCCTTCCATGGATTGGAGTTGTAACAACAGCTGTCTTCTTTCTTTTTCTTTTTGCCCAATGAGGGGAAAAGAGACAGACAAGTCTCTGACTGTAGATGTAATAATTGCCAATTCTTCCTCAACTGCTTTGATTTTCTTCTTCAAATCCTCAATAAGAGAGTGTGAAGAGGAAAAACTATGAGTGACTACCTCAGCCATCTTTTGTTGGTTATCCAGAATCCTTGACAAAACATGGTTTTGTGCTACAGCATTTTCTGCTTGCCAGTTTAGAGCTGCTTCTGCTGAAGAGACTTGCTTCTTGGTTCCATCTGGATTAACTCCAACAGGATTTTTGATCTTCCATACATGTCTGGTGTTGGTTTGGGGATGATCAAAGCTTTCTAATGGAGGGAAATTCTGTGAGTAAGAGGTTGAAGCTTGATCGAGCATATAGCATGGTAAAGGGTTTTGTTCATGGTTTTGGCCAACAGGGAGGGGTTGACATTTTGATATTTGGGGAAGGATCTTTTGATAGTATGGAATTAATGGAGGTTTCTGGTTTGGATTATGTTCTTCTTTGCATGGGAGGGGAGAAGGAAGGCTTTTCTTCTTGGATCTGGAATAAAGGACATAGTAGTCAAACTTACCAGAGGATTCTCCAAGAAGGTCAACTTCTGGATCTCCTGCTTCATATCTTTCTTTGAGTTTTTGCTGGGAAGATTTCTTCTTCTTTCTTGAACTGTCTTCTTCAAAGTCCTCCACTTCTTGACAATCAGGACAGTTGCAAACATCCCACCATATGTGGCCAGAAAGTGATTTTCCTTCATAACAACTTTCTGGCCACATATGGTGGGATGTTTGCAACTGTCCTGATTGTCAAGAAGTGGAGGACTTTGAAGAAGACAGTTCAAGAAAGAAGAAGAAATCTTCCCAGCAAAAACTCAAAGAAAGATATGAAGCAGGAGATCCAGAAGTTGACCTTCTTGAAGAATCCTCTGGTAAGTTTGACTACTATGTCCTTTATTCCAGATCCAAGAAGAAAAGCCTTCCTTCTCCCCTCCCATGCAAAGAAGAACATAATCCAAACCAGAAACCTCCATTAATTCCATACTATCAAAAGATCCTTCCCCAAATATCAAAATGTCAACCCCTCCCTGTTGGCCAAAACCATGAACAAAACCCTTTACCATGCTATATGCTCGATCAAGCTTCAACCTCTTACTCACAGAATTTCCCTCCATTAGAAAGCTTTGATCATCCCCAAACCAACACCAGACATGTATGGAAGATCAAAAATCCTGTTGGAGTTAATCCAGATGGAACCAAGAAGCAAGTCTCTTCAGCAGAAGCAGCTCTAAACTGGCAAGCAGAAAATGCTGTAGCACAAAACCATGTTTTGTCAAGGATTCTGGATAACCAACAAAAGATGGCTGAGGTAGTCACTCATAGTTTTTCCTCTTCACACTCTCTTATTGAGGATTTGAAGAAGAAAATCAAAGCAGTTGAGGAAGAATTGGCAATTATTACATCTACAGTCAGAGACTTGTCTGTCTCTTTTCCCCTCATTGGGCAAAAAGAAAAAGAAAGAAGACAGCTGTTGTTACAACTCCAATCCATGGAAGGACCCCAGAAAGAAATTCCTCAGACTCCTCCAATACATGTTCATATGCCCCTCCAACCTCGCCAATCTTTATACAAAGATCTGTCCATCCCATTAACTTCTCCTTTCTCCCCAGCCTCTCCCTACCAGAATCTTCAACCATTAGCCATGACACATCCTGACCATAATCCTTTTAAACCAAGTGGAATTTTTCCTGTTATAACCTACAATACTTCAATCCAACCAGACTCCCAAAATAAGCCCTTTCCTATCAAAAAAGACAAAGAACCGTTGTATCAACCTCCTGATCCAACTGTTGGAGCTTCCTCAAAGCCTCCTGACATGAACATGTTGGCTGTAGACCCTGACCCTCCAAACCCAATCTCATCATTCCTCAAAACCCTCACCCTTGCAGATTCAAGAGAAACTTTTGTGCTCCCTGTAATTGAGGACTCTGAATTAGACCTGTCAGATCTTGGTCTAGAGCAAGTATTTATGACTGAAGCAGAACCAAAGGAAGAAGAAGAAGATGATGTTCTCCGACCCAGACAACCTCTACCAATATTTCCTCCACCACCTATTATCCCAGAAAACCAAACAAGATTGACTTATTCACCAACCACTGACTCCAAACACTTGTTCACCCTTGATAATATTCCTCCTTCAAAATGGCATGAAGAGTTTTTCAATATGTATTCCTGGTGTATAGCAGAACTCCAAGCCCCAAACACCACAGTTCCCCAGATTATTGCCAAGTTTGTAGCAAGAATCACAGGAAGATTGCGAGAATGGTGGATTAATCTAGGGGAATACAGGCAAAGACAGGCAGCTCAATGTAATACCTTGGAGGATTTCTTCACAATAATCCATAATGAGTTTCTTGGCTCTGTAACTCACTACACTGAAGTAGCACGAGAAGAATTTCTATTGATGAAGTGCTGCTCATTTGAGAGAAGAGATTTGGAGAAACATTTTGACAGAATGTCAAGGAGATACTACTCTTTTAATGGCATGGATGATGTTAATTCGAAGCACACTTTCCTCAATTCCCTTCCACAACCATTAGGAGATGAAACTCTTCGCATGATGAATCTTCAAAGGATAACTTTGCAGCAAGCCTCTTTGGGAGAAATCTATCAGCATGTGCTCATTGCCCTAGAAAAACTCTGCAATCAGAGGAAATTTCTTTCAGAAATCAATAAGATTCATGGCAAACTCAAAGATAATTGTAAAAAGAAGGACTTGCAGATTAAGTGCTACGACAAGAATTGCACCTGCTTAACAAAAAGGAAAGATCATTTTAAGAAATATTCTTGGAAGAAAAAGCACTATAAGAGTCAAAAGAAGCAATCCTTTCAAAGGAAGAGATGGAGATTTCTTAAAAGAAAGCAGTTCAGAGGGAAAACTTCAAGAGTATGTTTTGTATGCAGAAGACCGGGGCATTTTGCAAAAAATTGTCCAAAAAAGGAGAAAGCAGCAAAACTCCTGGAGCAAGCACAGATTCATGCGGATGACACTCCCTTTTCAGATGTAGAGTCCATCTTTTCACTAGATGAGGAGTACTCCCCTCAAGCCTTAGCAGTCTTGGCTTATTCCACTTCAGAAGAAGACTCAGAGCTAGACAATGAAGAAGATTCAGACCCAGAGATCCAAACTATCTTCACATCACAGCCCATTATAGCTCCCTTAACCAATCCAACTCCTATAGCTCAAGTAAGCATTCTCCTGGAAACTTATGCCAAACCCATTTCTGTAATAGCCTTATTTGATACAGGAGCTGCAGCAACAATCCTTCATCCCAAAATACTACCCAAAGAATGTTGGTTACCCCATCACCAGATGTTCAGAGCAGCAAATGGAGAAACGTTCTTGATCACCCTGAAAAGCAAACCCATTCTCATCAGAATATTCCCAACACTCACCATTAAACACCAAGTCCTTGGCTCCCCTCTCACAGGAAGAGACCTTCTTATAGGATTTGATCTCCTTCATCAAATACCCAGTCTTAGATGGTCTTCAAAAGGACTCATGCATAAACAACACCTTCTCACCTGGACCCAAGTTCCTCATTTATTCTCAATAGATCCTTTTGAGTCCCTAAGATTCCAGATCATCAATGATTGTTGTGCAAACAGCCACTCTGAATTCCTCCTTAAAAATCCAAACCCTTTGTGGAAAAATCCAAGTTTCTTCATCCATTTACCCTTAAAAAAGAATGAAGACGTTAATCTCACAAAAGCCAGTCACAGAGGGATGAATCTAGAACACTTAACTTTGGCCAAACAAGAGCTATCCACCCTCCTTTCTGAAGGACTCATTGAACCCACAACCTCGCCTTGGGCATGTGAAGCTTTTTATGTCAACAAACATGCAGAGCAAATACGAGGAAAACTCAGATTGGTAATCAATTACCAAGATCTCAACCATTTCCTCGCAGATGACAAATTTCCCTTGCCAAACAAAAGTGCTCTTTTCCAGCATCTTTCAAATGCTAGAATATTCTCAAAGTTTGATCTCAAAGCAGGGTTTTGGCAACTTGGAATCCACCCAGAAGAAAGATACAAAACGGCATTTTGCATTCCAGACCATCATTACCAATGGACTGTCATGCCTTTTGGTCTTAAAAATGCTCCATCCCAGTTTCAAAAAGCAATGGTAACACTGTTCCAGCCACTCTTGACGAATGCATTAATCTATGTGGATGATATCCTCTTGTTCTCAAAAGACGAAGAATCCCATGAGAAGTTACTCACTGAATTCTACCAGTTGGTAAGATCTCAAGGGATAATGCTTTCAGAAAAGAAAATGGTTATCGGACAGTCTTCCATAGACTTTCTGGGAGTAAATATTTCAGATGGAAAGTATACTTTGCAGCCTCATATAGCTGTCTCTCTTGGTGAATTTCCAGACAAGCTCGCAGGTGCCAAGCAAATACAACAGTTCCTTGGAATTGTCAATTACATGTCGGATTTTATCCCGAAGATATCTAAGTACAGGAATTGTTTGGCTCAATTACTGAAGAAATCACCTCCAGAATGGAATTCTGTTCATACAGAAGCAGTCCAACAGCTAAAGAAATTGGCAGAAAAGCTTCCCCCTTTGCAGATTCCAGGACCAGGCAAACGAATACTATAGACAGATGCTAGTGATGAATACTGGGCAGCAGCCCTTTTTGAAGAAATTAATGGCAAAAGAAGTATTTGTGGATATAAAAGTGGTGCATTCAAGCCTTCAGAACTTCATTATCACTCCACTTTCAAAGAGATTCTAGCAGTTAAACATGGGATTGAAAAATTTCAGTTCCATCTTCTTGGGCATAATTTCCTAGTAGAAATGGATATGTCCTCCTTTCCCAAAATGCTTCAATTCAAAAGGAAAATGCTTCCACATCCCCAGTTACTCAGATGGTCAAATTGGTTTTCACAATGGTCTTTTCAAGTTAAACACATTAAAGGTAAAGAAAACCTCATCACCGATTATCTATCCAGAAAGCCTCCAATCCTTAATACCACTATTATTCCTCCACCCCTGTGTGTATACCCTATTACTGATCCATCCTCATCCTCAAACCCTCCCTTGGCAGAGCCTGATGACATCCTTACTATGATAGACACCCTCCCTCCAGAACTAAAAACCCAGATCAAAACTTTGACCCTCCAAGCTAGATCCAAAAGAATCATTAAGGCCCTCCATGAGTACCTCAAAAAACACCAGTCTCACTTCCTAGCTGTTTACCCTGACATAGACCAGCCTTGGAAAACCCCCTTTGCCTTTTGGATAACCAATTGGAATGTGGCGCATTATCTCTACATGTGGTATTTACTCAATGAGTATTACTTATGTCTTCACTTTGAACCAGAATTCTACAGGTACCTCTTTCCACATGGCAATAAATATTTTCACAAATTCTGGCTTGAGATTTTAAAAAATGATGCTTATGATGGTGAATGGACAAAGTATCCAAAGATAGAACACCCTAGATTTGGGCATAAAGTCAAATCAGCATGCCTAGTAGCTAAGCTCAATTCTAAAAATGACATCCGAGCAGACGGAGTTTTTCACCCTTCAGAGATGCATTGGATTGTTAATCCAGATGGCACACTCCATATGCATTCTGACGTGCATTGGGTATCCTGTTATCATGCACTCACAATGGCTGAATCTCTTAACAAAGGAACACTCCCTGAAATAGTGCCAACTGATCCAGATGTTTGCAGACAACAATGGCCACATGAAGATCATTGGGAAATGCCTAATCCTCTTATAGGATATGATGACCCTTATTATCACAACCATGATCCAGATGAAGTTGATGAAGAATGGTTCCAAGGAAGAGATGATTAAAATAGCATTATTGTAAAATATCGTTTGCTTTTCCAGTGGCGTGAAACTGAGAGAACAGAGTAGCAAGGAAGAAGAAGGAAAAATCTGAACGACACCGTTTCTTTTTTTTTTTTTCTTTTTTTTATATGGTTCAAAACGACGCCGTTTTGGGACCATTTTAAAAATTTTCTATCAAGTTCAAAACGGCATCGTTTTTGTGTCAGAATTAAAAAAGAAAAAAAAAAGAAAAAAAAAAAAGGAACACCAGGAACGAATAACGATGAACAGTCTAACTTAGTGTTGTCTTGTCTAAGTAACTTAGTGTCTCCCACAGTCCCACTTGCAATTTTTTGAAAAAAAATATATTAAAAAAAAAAAAAAATGCTGTGGCCTGTGGCCGGATGATTATTATGTAAGTGTAACAGTCAGTTTTTTGAAAAAAAAATATTAAAAAATAAAAATAAATAAATAAACAGCAGTATGTTACATAGTGTGTTACAGTCAGTATTTTTTTATTTTATTTATAAATATATATAAAAATATGCCTGTCAATGTTTGAGTGGCTGATAGACTTGTTACTGTACAAGATATTTTTTTCTTTTTGATATCAGCCACACACGTCTCTTCTCCACCTACTAAGTTGCTTTCATTTCTCCTCCTTATTCTTTACTTTCTTCTCTTCTCAAGTCTCCCAGTCACACGCTACTCAGAGTCTCAGATAGAACTCAGTTGTTAGAAGCTACTTCAGTTCTCTTCCAAACCCTAATCCCGCCGAAGAACAAATAGTTTTTCCCTCTCAATCTCAGGCTCTCACTCTCACCTAACCATTTTTCTCTTCTTTTTTTGCTCTCAGACTCTCAGTCAGCCACATAATGACTCTTCCAAACTCTAATCCTGCCGAAAAATTAGTAGTATTTCCCTCTCAATCTCAGATTTTTAGGCTCCCACCAACCATTTTTCTCTTCTCTTTTGCACTCAGGCACATAATTTTTTTTCCATATCCTAATCCCGCCGAACAAACAGTAATTTTTCCCTCTCAAATTCTCAAGCTTAGACTCCGACCTAACTTTCCTCTATTTAAGAACACAAGCTCTCAGTCTCACTGTCAAGACTCATCTCTGATTCTCAGTCTCACTCTCTCACAAAGAAAAACTTTCCTCTCAAGGTCTTACGAAATCCCTAATACCTAAGACAGTCAATCTCCTCTTCATCTTTGTTCTCCACTGTGGCTCTGCTCCTATGTAGTTCTGCCTCTGGTAACCCTAACCCCTACTTTGTTTTAGTTTTTATTTTATGGGTCACTAAATGTTTCTTGTTGATTCTAATTTTTTTTTTTGGGGTTATTTTCTTGTAATTTCAGGGGTGATTTAAAAGATTCAGCTTCAGCCTAGTAAAGGAATAAATCTCGAAGGCTTGGGTATTTTCTCATACTATTTATATTTGTTTTGAGTTCACAATTTTTATTTTTTTTTCTTCTGTGTTTGATTATCTTTTAAGGATTATTTTTTATTTTGTTTTCAATTCACCATGTTGTGTCAAACTTTCATGTTTGTGTTTGATTTTGCTTTTAGTTTTGGTGTATTTTTTTCTAAAGGTTCACTCAAGTTGTTTGCTGTTTGGTTTTGTTTCTATGGTTCAAAGACTGTAAATTTATTTTTTGATCATCCTATTGATTGATTATACTTTTTGATTTTAGTTTATTATATCATGCTAATATGTTGTGATTTTAGTTGATTATCTTGTTG
>JAVFWQ010000041.1:0-45322 GCA_032727855.1 Quercus ilex subsp. ballota
TTTGCTTGGCTGGACCCTTTTTGCCGGCAAGAACAGCAGAAGCATTAATTTGTTGTGGATGTATGTGGTGCGAGATATGGAGGCCGTACGAGAGACGACGAGAGACGACGACACATTAATCTGGAGGCCGTACGAGAGACGACGACACATTACACTCTTTCAGGACATATGCTGGTACTCTGGATGGATCATGGCCGACAAAGATAGGAGGGTCTGACACTTGCCAGATCAGGTTCTTAGGCAGTACGGGTATGGCATTCATGGAGTTTGCTTTACATGTCCTTAGCCAGGAGGAGAGGGGTCATCCAGTTTCGAATAATGAGTCGTGGACTCATTCTAGGTGGTACATGAGATGGTTCGTTAGAGTATCACATCATATTATGAACCACCCTGTGGCCATTCTTGACTACGCAGTTGATGCACCTCCTCGTCATGTCCCTCCTTACGAGGAGGTTCTTGTTGAGCAGCAGTGGATCAGACATCCTCCCGACCCATACCAGATCATCAGCAACATCAGAGCCAGAGTGGACGGTGCAATGGGGCATCCTGGTGTGTTTCATAATCCATAGGAGGTTATGCGTTTGATGCAAGACATTCAGTCTGAGTGGAGCATGCTGGAGCAGATGCCGGCTCCACGGAGGAGGAGTAGGAGTCCACAGGATGGACCATCATGACTTGTGTAGTTTTTTTTATGACATTTTGTTGGATTTGGTTGTAATCCTATTACACTTGCGCTTTTTGGCATTTTTATGACATTTTTCGTTGTTTTATTCCGTTGTTTTATTCCGTTATTTTTCGTAATTTAATTATGAGTTAATGCTTGATTGATTGAATGCTTGAATGAATGATTAAAAATGTATGCAATTGAGTGAATGAATGTATGAATGAATGAATGAAAAAAGCATGGAAAATAGAGGTTTTTGCCTCTTCTGAATTTCTACACAGACTGGGCGTGAGTTAACTCACGCATGTGTTAATGGCTGCGTGAGTTAACTCACGCGGGGCTTTATACATGTGTTACTTAAGTGACGCAACGTTAGTTAACTAACACATAAATTTACACTTACGTTAGTTAACTAACGCAGGGGCATTTTCGGCAAAACTGTTGGGCACGAGCAAAAAGTGTTGGGGGAAGAGCAGAATTCCAAACATTATCTTAGTGAGTTGTTCTAAACCTCCATATTGTTGAACTGAATCTCAAATAAGTTGACCAATGAAAGCTCTTTGAAGGTTTTAATAATTGGCAAAGTCAACGATATGTTTTACTGTTTTCTGACAGCTTATTTCAAGGTTACTATTGCAATTCGTTTGCCAAATTCTGTGTCTGGCATTTACTTCTTGTATGTACTCTGTCCTAAAACTTTTTTACACTTTTAATTGTTTGATATTCTATTAATAAAACTTCTTGTGTTCACGCCGCTTCTGTGACTTTTGAATATAGATAAGATAATAGAAAAACAATAAACATAAGGCAAATGTTGACTTGTGCTCTCAAGGGCACATGTTAAGGAACTCATTATAGAAATATATGCATCAAAAGTCATGTAGTCAACTTCTAAAAAATTAAAATATCATGTTTTCCAATGCAAAGTTGCTTTTGTTGGGTTCCTTAACATTTGCCCTTAGGGCACAAGTTAACATGACCCTAAACATAATTGCAGCCTTTGTACATATAAACATAACTGTGAGGATTGAGAAATAAAACCTTGGTGTTTTATTGCGAGAAGTCAGTAGTGAAGGGATAGTGTGCAAGAGAATGTGGCGAGGAGTCAAAATATGTAAATAAGATTCTAACTACTGAGTCGTTCGGTCTGCAAATTCATGGTTAACTACTACTTCTAAGCAATCAAAATTCGTTCTTCTCAAGCTAATTGACATTTTAGCTTCTATCCAAAAAGAAATTAGATTTAAGCAAAATTCTTTCTTTTCGGCAAATTAACATTAATTTTAGCTTATATCCTTAAACATATTGGATGGTTAAGAAATCGAAATTCATTCTTTTTAGTCTAGTGGAAATTTTAGCTTATCTCGATAAAAAAAATAGATATGAAGCAATTTTTTGTCGAAGTATTTATGCATTTCAAATTTTTTCCGTCATTGTTTTCAATACTTTTTTTTATTTTTTTTTATTTCTCAAGCTGATAGGAGGTGTTATAAATATCTTGTAGATTTTTCTCAAAAATAAAAAAATAAAAAAAATAATCTTGTAGCTTGAGGGAGGCTATTTGAGATGTAAAAAGTTAGTTCGATTAGTTAAGCGTTAGTTGGTTTTATTGAATATATAAGTCTTAATGTAATACTTGATGTAACTATTCTCTTATAATCAATATTATTTCCTCTGCTATTTTGAAGATTTGAGAGACTTACACGACATACCGTTATGACTTATGACTGATGGTTTACTCGATAAAATTCTAATAAGATCATAAGTGACTCACAAAATTGAATTTCTATATTTTCATTTAATAATGTATTATCCACTTTGAATACAGTCATCAGCAAAAATGGTAACAAAAATAACCTTCACTATATCAAACTATAATCCTCATGTGTGGAAAATTTTCCTCCGCCCAAATAGAAGCCAGATCTTATTCACGTCACTAAAAGAACCGAATTAATTAATACACAATAAGTATTGAGAATAAAATTAGCAAAATGAAACTAAATGAAGCATTGTTGTTCAGTTAAGCCAAGGTTCATTCATCATCTGTATTCTGGCCAGGAGTACCGGCAAGCCAACCTCACACGCCACCTGAGCCCTGCCTCTGTTTTGGACTTAAAGCAGCTTGCTCTGATGCAGGCTTTTGCCTCTTGAGGAGCAAGATAGCTTTATTCCCTTTTTAATTTTGGCAAAAGCCTCTGTTTTGGACTTAAAGCAGCTTGCTCTGATGCAGGCTTTTGCCGCTGGAGGAGTTCAAGCTCCTTTTGTAATGTTCCAAAATTTTGGAGCTTCTGACCTAATTCAGCAACCTCCACCTGCGCACTCAAATATATATATTTTTAAGTTAAATCCCACACTTCCTTCGTCCATGAAAGGAGACAAATGCCACAATTTTAAATCAGCGTCAGACATAGATTAGATCATAACAATGAAGGATTCATGCCAATGCCTAACTTATCATATAGTAGAGACAGTCAGACAGACAGGTATCATTTATCTCATTATAAATTATGAAACAGATCATTTGAAATTGACACCCAGTTTTGCAAAGAATTATTTGAAAGAAGAATTCTTATCATGAGGATTAACTCATTTAACTGTTGGGTGTTGCTCTATGAATAGGTTAGTAGTCAGATGAATGGTGCATCACATTTACCAAATAAATTTTCTTCAATCATTTATGTAACGCCAGATTGTATTAAAAAACACGCTCACAAGTCCTAAAGACAGGGGAAAACTCCAAGAAGAATGAATGCATACCTCAAGTTTGGAACACCTTGCCTGCTCAGCAGCGAGTTGACCACGTACTGACAGGAGCTCCTACATTGTTAGGGCACAAAATATAAGGAACTTTGATATCAATAAGAGCAATGACGTAGTCCTGAGATCTCATCAATAAATAACATTAAAATATTCAAATTCCGTTAATATACCTTATTCTGCTTAAGTCTCAACCCGATTGCCCCAAAAGACCGGGAGACAAAAGAAAGTGTTTACTCTTTACTGAATAGATAATAAACACAAGGAGCTTCCCTACAACTCAAAGCTCTATAAATAGAATGAAATAGAGCAACATGATAGCTTTATTCCCTTTTTAATTTTATTTTATTTTAAAAATAACTTTTTGACTTTAGTGTATGATTCTTAGATCCATTCTGGACTAAATCCAAAATAAAAATGGAATTTTAACTGTAAAAGTAGTTACCTTGTAAAGGTTAGAGTTACTAGACTCGGCACCAGCCAGCTCATTCTCCTGACTGAGTAATGATTCTAGTTCTTCTCTCTCAGCCTTCAGGACTGATACACAAATATAACTTTAAAAATAATAAGTGACAATGGAACCAACCAGTAATTGATGGTACAGTACTCTATTTAACTTTACAGCAGTGTCAAAATATGATTTAATGCATGTTTGGATCCATGTTTAAAAGACTTAAAATCTCAAACTAGATTTTGATCATTTTTTACATGTTTCAATATTCTCAAGTAGAAATACTTTTGCCTACAAACCTCGGTTTGACTTGAAGTAATAAAAAATAGCTTTTGCATTGGTTGGAAAATTCACAATAAGTTTTACGTCAAACTTGCTTTTGGTGTAAAAACATCAAAACACAAATCACTTCTTTCTGAACTCAATTTTAACCAAACCAATTTTACAAAATCCAATTTAGGGAAAATCATGTTTGACAAACACTCACCTAAATACACAATTATTTGGTTTAGTTTGACCCACAGCATAGGGTGTGCCGCGTGTACATCAAATGGTTTATAAAATATTTGTTCAACACATCTAGAAATATTTTGAATAGTGTGGCAGTTCATTCCTCAATGCAGAAAATTTAAATCTAAGTGATAAAGCGGCAAAAAAGCATACCGCTCTTGTTGTCACCGCCACCAACAATGAACCAGTTCTCCCCTACTGTCACGCCAGCATGTCCTGCACGTGGTGTTGGAATCTCACCTTGTTGTGTGGGACGAGACCATTCCATCTGCAAAATTCCTGCAAACAATTAGATGGAGTCTTGGAGATGATTTTCCAGTCCACTTCATAACAAATCAGGCAATGGTCTTACAGTTTGCAAATCGAGAACATGTAAATCATTGTAGCAAGTGGCATGTGAACCCCCTCCAAAGATAATTAAGTATCGATCCACATGTACAGCAGCGGTATGATTAGACGTTGGGGAAGGAGGCACTCCGCTGCCAATTATTACTTAGTTAGAACAAAATATTATCATGTTCCTTTTTCAAGTTATTTTCTTCTTTTGAATGGTAAGAGAAAACCAATATTGCATAAACAAAGATGATCATCAAACAATGTTCTATAAGGTTTTTTACTCTACATAGAACCCACAACCATTAAAGTCCTCCCTAGATATTAAAGAAAAAAATCAGCCCCTCCCCCATAGTTCTGATAAGCTAAAACAGAAAACATGAAGATAGACTTGTTTAGGAAAACTTCTTACACAGCATCAATTTTGTCCCATCTCATAGTTTTCAAGTCCAGAATATGCAGGTCATTCAAGAGAGTCCTCTTTGCATCTTGCCCACCAAAAATTACTAAGGAATTCCCGACAAGGGACACTGATTGGCCTCCACGTGATATCTAGAAAGCATCACATGACAAATGAGGGAACTAAACAGGCTATTACTGTATTTTAATTAAAAAACAAAACAAAAGAAAAAATAAGTGAAAAAAGGGTCACACATTGGCCCCAAGTGATACCTAGAAAGCATACATGATGGAAGAAGGAGAAACTAAAAAGAAAATTACTGTATTTAAATTTAAAAACAAAAAGAAATAAAGAATGAAAGGAGAAGAGGGAGTGGGGGGCATGGATTTTATACCTCTTGTTATAGAAATGCACATATGACATGTCACATAAGCCTAAATGATATTCCCTCCCTACCTAATTATAAGCCCCTTTCAAATAAAAAACAGTCTCTAAATATAAGCATATTTCCAAATTACTAGATATATTTATCAAATTTTTTTCCAAATAAATCAGTTATTAATACTACTAGTTTGTCTTAGAATAAAGAGCAATTTAGTAATACTAATACACAAAGTACACATTAATTACACTACAAATTTCTTTTAATATATAAACATGCTAAAGATGCTTACACTACAAACTTTTTTTAATATACGTGAAACATGCTAAAGATGCTTATAAAAAGGACATAGGGAGTAAATCAAAATTTCTAATAGACTTTAGGATCTATAACCATAATAGGACACATACCGGAGGTTTCCCATAGGTCTTTAGAGTTGACCATGTTGCTCTGGGTAGATCAAACTCTCTCACTGTCATAATATTTAACATTAGTACCCATACTTGGTTGCAACCACAAAAGAAAAGACATCAACAATACAAAAAACAGCAGTGACTAGAACTAGAGTTATAAAACCAAAGGAGAAATACACTGTAACTAATGAACATTTAACATTAGTACCCATACTTAGTTGCAACCCCTAAAAGAATTATAACACATTATTACATTAATATATTATACCTTGGATACTTTCGGAAGGATCTTTTGTGCAGCCGGCAATTGACAGGAGCTTATTTCCCCATCCAATCTGTAGTGACATAGTTTTCAGACCAAAATATTACAAAATTAGTACAAGCAATTGACAAGAAACAGATTCAACACAACAGTTACATAGAGTTTTATGTTTAATACAAACCAAAGAATGGCCAGCACATGGACCCAAAGTTGTAGAGGACTCATCGCCAGCCTTAACCTCAAGCTTTGACCAAGTCCAGCTTCTCAAATCCAAAACCTGTATTTGTTTCCATTTAGTTCAAAAAAATATCAACGCATAACTTAACTTGGTCAATATAAAAGGGAGATCACAAAAAGTTTATCTGTTCATAACACAAAATATAGTTATACAATTACTTTCAAAAATTGTGGTTTCAATCAAACCCCAAAAGATAAACCATTAGTTAAGCAAAGTTCATAGCCTCATGGAACAAATATATTTAACATATGCTTACATGAAGATCACTAAGATAACGGCCATTGTAATTTCCACCGTATCTGTACAATTTATCTTGCTTAGCTGCAGCTCCATGCTGAACAAATACACGCACTTGGCTTAGGGAGGATTAAAGGCATCAATAATTAAATCTTGCAGAATTGATTTTATAGTTATTATGTTTTGCGAGAGCCAAAACCTCGTATCGGGCTTCTGGATGTTGACCAGATATTGGAGGTGCAATCCATTGATCATAGACTCCAACTGAACCAAAGCCTTCCACAACATCATCTTTATTCTGTGTTCCAACTTGACTCTCGTTTTCAGAGGAAATAGTTTTGATCTCAATTTCTGGTTCAACTTTGGAAATATGCTGCCAAACCAGAAAGGTAGAGAAACGGGAAACATTGCAATGTTAATAGAGACAACAAAAATGGAGAATAGGAAAATGTTCTCATTGAAATTTTTTTGATGCAAATTTTAGTTGACATGCCTCTTACATGAATAGATATCTAAAGATCAAACCCTTAGGGCCATATCATGAAATCTGTAAATGATATTATAACAAAATCACCCAACTATCTTAGTTGCATGAATTGTTGGTGGGTGAAAGGTATTATGACACAAGCAACTAATCAAACTGCAAACTGATAATTAGTCTTCAAACTCGTGTTAAATTACCTGGTGTCTTCTCTCTTGGTAATAACAGTCATCTGACCAAGGATTTGCCACCATGATTTTGCCTAATTTCAACGCCCACTCTAGAGCTCGTGGTGTATTTAGGGATGGAGCTCGAGAGTTAATTTCGGCTAGAGTTGCCAATTTCCTCCGACAACTTAAATCATATAATACCATCAAAAGACGTCCTACTTCATCCAAAATAACACATTCTTCGCCAGTGTTTACAAGTTCTGTTAGTTGACCCTGATGAAAATTAAAAAGATAATGTTTTATTAAACTAAAGAAATTTGAAAGGAATAGATCTTAATAAATTATAGAAGTATGCAATTATGGTGTGTGTGTGTGTGTGTGTGTGTGTCACCTTTTTATATGACAGACCAACGCCACGAGTGAAATCCGTGAAGAACCAAATTAGGTCTGCAATTTCGGTCAACGCGGACACACTGTGTCGTATCGTTTCCTCCTCCTTTTCTGGTTTAACCAGAATTAGGTTGTGACCAGATCGTTTTAGATTCTTCATAGAACTTGAAAGAGCGCCGTTACGCGTTACTAAAACCAAATTAGCTGGTGCTCGGACATTCTGGGTATACGAGGAGATCCCAATAGACATTTGAGTTTCCGCACACTCGTGGTCTTGAGTACATGAATGCACAAAAAATAAAAATTATAACCTGACTAAGATAACATATGATTTAAAGCAATTTATGGACGAGGCAAATACCTGTTTTTCTAGTAGACATCTTAATTCGTGTGTTGACTCGACCACTCATTGCCCAGTTTTGAAACAACCACTTGTCACTTTTCTTATTCTTCTTTTCGGTGGGATAATTCTCTTTTTTTATATACAGTTCAAAATCAACAAATCCTCTCATATTTGCAAGGCGAATAGCATCGACAACATTCGCTAATAAGAAACTTGGGCTATCCGGTGTCGTGGTGAACGGAGCCGAATCGTAATCCCAAAATATGCCAACAGGAGCATCGATAAACCTATCTTCAACTTTTATGTTGTCTTGCAAAAGAGGGATTATAGAAGTTTCAATTGAACGAGTAGTTGATTTGAGTGTGACCTAGTTAGAAAGATTATCTAGTTAGTTTAACCAAACATAAACAACAAGATTCAAGTGGACTCTTGCTAGTGACCTAATTAAACGATAACACGTTTAATTTCATAGACAATCTGAAAGTGTGACTGTACCTCACTCCATCTTCCAATATTATCTTCGCAGATATAATGGTAGCATATGTCTTGCCCAAGTGCGGTACCAGAAGTTGATTCGACTGTTATGATCTAGTTAAAAAGATTAGGTATGTTAGTTTAACCACACATAAACAACTAGATTAGCTACATTTTAATTTCACCAACACAGACAAATCTGAAAATGTTACGAGTTTTATAGAAAATATGTACCTCAGTCCATATTTCAGCATAATTGTTTTTTTTGATGTTGAAGCGCAACTTTGTATCTCGAAGTGTAAGAGAGGCCACCCAATTCAATTTTGTTACTAAAACCTCTCTAAGAAACAAACAATACCCTATAGGGTACTCATTAAGGAAAGAGCACTCATCTCGTAAACAAGCAGCAAATGCGTATCTGAAGACAATAAAAAATAAATCAAGGTTAATAAAATACTATGAATAAATTTCGTAACAAATTACACCAGCACCTACTTTGATTCTGAGTTCGCAATCCTTTGACTAAGCTTCTTGTTATTCAAGAGATCAGACGACAAGCTTTTTAGTAACGCAGATGTGAGATTGGAAGTGAAATCCATCTTAGGATCCACATAATCCAATGGGGGATACCCTGAAAGGCGATACAAATGAACATCCTTCACCGGTTCGTCCTCGCAAATTTTCCCGACATGTAAACCAAGTTTTAAAGTGATTTTAAGCATCGACGGTGGGCCTTCCCATATTGCTGCAAGATTATCTTCAGTTGCACAAACCCTTTCCTTTTGAAGGATAATAAAACTTCGCAATAGACTATTTATACATCCACGTGCAGGACTTTCATCAGATGCGTGCAGAGACGACTGTAATACACAAAAATATGGTGAGGTAAACAACCACATATGATTTTCACTAAACTCGTAAAACAAGTCATGCCATGTTCAGAAACTCAACATAGTTGGTATGCCATGTTCTATTTTTTCTTGTAATTATTTGAACTCATAAAACCAAAAGGCGCGATATATAAAATTAAATGAAATTTCGTACCTTTTTATAAATGGCCACATCTCCACGAAGAAAATCTTCGTACGTCCATATTACATCACAATTAGCTGCTAAGGACTGAAGGATGCCAGATTTAGTTACAGATAAAATACCCGGATAAACAAGACATGCTGTCCATTTTTTCTGTTTAACCATTGATAGCAGACTGCTGAAGTCTGCATCTCCTGCATAAAAAATAGAACATTTTTACTTTCAAGTAGGGCAATTTCAAAGTTTATCGAACCTTGTTTCAAAGTTTCAATACCTGATATTAGAATAATGTTCATCGGCTGATTCGACTTCAAGTAAAGTAGCTTTAGGACATCATTAGTCAAAGCAGCGTCGGCAGCTTCGCGAGCGTAATCTAAATTAAAAATAAACACCATTAAAATGGAATAATAATAATAAAATAACGCAACATATATTTCAACACTGTATATTGTATATTGCAAGTACCATTATCCACCGGCTTGAACTTAACCCCTGGTATATTGCAAGTACCATTATCTAGCAGATGTGTCTCTTTTGCATAGCTGTAAATTTTTATAGATCCAAACATTCCGGCAGCTCTTACTGTCTGCGTGATATTCCGACGTATATCAGAGAGTTCACCCTTCTTATTCTCCTCTACGTCAGCCATAAATTCTGGTTTAGGAGTATTTTCTAGATCCCAATAAATACGCACGGGTCTGGTACCATATGAAAGTCCGTCTACCTCCTCCATACATCTGCATAAATTAAGTTTCAATGTCACTGATAAATCAGAAAAGGACTTCTAAAATTGAAGTACGTGTGTATCTTGTAAAAACAAATGACGAAAGAAATGGTTTAAACAAGGTAGCCACATTATTTAGGTTTTTTTTATTTAAGTTACTAATCTTATTCAACAAGAACATGTATGATATTGATATCCCTCTAAAAACAAGAACAAAGCGGAATCTACAACTAAAAAAGCCTATAACAATTTGGTCCTATCTAAACCGTAAACTACACCAAAATTCACCCAAAAATAGGTTCCCTTCTAGCATTCAATGTAAATAATAAGTATGAAAAAAAAACACGGTGTGGAAGGAAAAAAAACAAGAAAATCATTTCGGTAAATTTCGATAAGTTTCTCACCGTTTCTGGTGAACGACGAGAGATTCATGTAGCTACTTCGATTTTGTTGTTTTAGGGTTTTAGTTCTTGAAAAGAAAAAAAAATCTCGCAATTAAGCAAGTGAAATTTACCTCCTCCGATCACCAGCGCAATCATCCTGTGCTTCATCAGACGTGGAATCAGAATCCTGCACTTCATTGGAAGGAAAGGTGCCGCTCCGACCACCAGCGCAATCCTCCTGTGCTTCATCAGACACTTCATCAGACGTGGAAGGAATGGTGCCGTTGTTTGCGGTGAGGAAAGATAGAACGGCAGCGTTGAGATCGAAGTGTTCACGTTTGAGAAAGAAAAGTGCTGCTTGT
Organism: Quercus ilex subsp. ballota; assembly: GCA_032727855.1. Lineage (NCBI taxonomy): Eukaryota > Viridiplantae > Streptophyta > Magnoliopsida > Fagales > Fagaceae > Quercus > Quercus ilex. Next base: position 11,007 of record JAVFWQ010000041.1, read on the forward strand.
TCGGTTGAAGAAGTTATTTTGATAAAAGAGTTTATTTGTGCGGTGTGAAGATCAGGATCGTCAGAAAGAGAATCGGAAGGTGATTCAGGAGTCCCGTTGAAGTCAAAGAAATCTGAAATGGCATCATCGAGATTGTTATTATTCTTTTTCAGAAAAAAGATTGCTTGTTCATCGGTTGAAGAAGTAACATCAATGAATTGTGTGGCTTTGGAATTAGGGCTTAAGGAGGCATCTTCTCTTTCCATTGGTTCTTTAAGCTTTCTCTTATCACTCTCTAATTTCACCATCACAAATGATATTTTTACAACCACTTTATTACCTTTATTATGTTATGAAACTATTAGAATAAGAATAAGAAGAACATGATTAAAGAGAAGAAGAGAGAATAGAGAGAGAAGAAAGAAGATTATATTATTCTGGTGTAGTGTGCAATTAGATTACATATAAGCTCTATTTATAGAGAAATACAATGACTTGGGGAGCAAGCACCAATAACGTAGGGAGCAAGCACAATATGCTCATAGATGATTTAAGTCGTCATTGATTGAGATTCATTATTAAAATACAACAAATCTTCCACAAATATATATCATAACCAAATATATCGCATTTCTTTATTTATTTATTTTTTTATAACTAAATACAAAGTTTGTACACAAAAATTACGTGAATCAATTTTAATTTCAAACTAGAAATTAAAAGGGAGGATATAAAAGTTTTGCCAAATAAAAATATATTTTCACACAAAATTTTCCCAAATTACATGAAAGCAAAACCATAAAATTAAAATACTTATTTGTCATCAAAAGAAAACACAAATATTGACCAGAACAAATTGATGTACATATCTCCTTATATGAAACTTCAGTTTTTCGAAAGTATAGAAAATATCTACACTGAGAAAAATTTGGCCTACTATAATTTAGAAAAGAGTCTATATGAGCCTAAATTCAAGAACGTAAAACAAGATAATTTAGGTGCCAAACACGATTTTGGTGGTTGATAAATTGAAATTGCCAAAATTGCATGGGATCAAAATTTTCTACTGTGAAGTCAATTCGTTTCTAAAAAAAACATGATTTTAATCAACTTTACTTAACAATAACAAAAAAAATTGTGACAATCAATTAATAAAATGCATGATTTTAATTGTGACTACCAATTGAATTGATGCTGAATGCCTAACAAACATGAGACATAAAATTAGAAAAATTGAATTAGTTACATTATATTTTTGAATTAGTTTCTTATTTTGGAAAAGTAAAAATATATAGAATTTAGAAAATAATTTTGGATCGAATCTCCAATAGATAATTGATATAATTTGAATCCTTAATATTAGGAAGAAAAATTGGATCTTTAATTTTAATATTATACTAGTTTAGAGACCCGGCGTTGCCCGGGTTAGGTATTAAATAAGTTTTATAATTTTGTGTGCACGAATACACGTGTCAGTATATTAGATTGAATTTATTTAAATTTACAATTATAATAATATCATAAAAATAAATATAAATGTTGAGAAGAATGTCCAATGCAAGAATAAAAAGTGTAACAAAATCAATAATAAATTAATCCAAGTGGTAAGAGTTTTGGGTCCCTTTAAACATGTGGTCATGTGTTTGTTTCGTAGCCCATGCATATGAAAGAGAAAAATCGATTGAAAGAGAAGAAAGTGGTTGATATATATATATATATATATATATATATATATATATATATATATATATATATATATATCAAAGTATATGTATGAGAAATAATAAAATTGGTGTTTGGCAAACCTGAAGAAGGAAAAATGTTAGATGAAGAGAAAGTTTGAGGATTTTGCTTGTGCTCAAAATATGTATATATGTGATTAACGAAAATTAATTTATTTATAGTTAACATTTGCATTAGAATATGCTGCTAAAAGATAACATAATTAATAATCGAACCTTTTTTATAAAAAAAAAACTAATCGAACCTTTTTTTTTCCTCAAACATAAAAACTAATTGAATGATATAGTGCTAAAAGATTAGTAATAACTAATTGAAGCTTCTTTTCCTAAAAACAAATAAACAAATTGGAGTCTTTTAATCATAAAATAAGATCGTATATGTAAACTTTGCTAAAAGTATTATGTGTAGTTTGTTGAGATATTTCTGCTACATAAAATATTAGAAATTCAATAAAAATTTAAAGAAAATCTTTCAAAAAAAATAAAAAATTAAAGAAAATGTTGAGTGGATAAGATCAAAATGTTGTTAAGATATTTATGTTAAATAAAATATTGGTTCAAAAATATTGAGAATAATAAAAAAATACTGGTTTTTAAAAATAGAAAAAATAATAAAAATATTGAGAATGAATGTGGAAGTGACACATTGCATAAAAAACATTACTTTATATATATACTATTGATTGATGATTGATTGATTGATGTGTAATTTGTTGAGATATTTCTGCTACATAAAAAATATTAGAAATTCAATAAAAATTAAAAAAAAAACTGAGTGCATAAGATCAAAAGTTTGTTGAGATATTTATGTTAAATAAAATATTAATTTTTGAAAATAGAACAAATAATAAAAATATTGAGAATGAATGTGGAAGTGACACATGGCATAAAAACCTTACTTTATATATATACTATTGATTAATTGATGTGTAGTTTGTTGATATATTTCTGCTACATTAAATATTAGAAATTCAATAAAAATTAAAAAAAATATTGAGTGCATAAGATCAAAAGTTTGTTGAGATATTTATGTTAAATAAAATATTGATTTTTAAAAATAGAAAAAATAATAAAAATATTGAGAATGAATGTGGAAGTGACACATGGCATAAAAAACCTTACTTTATATATATACTACTAGTCGAGATACCCGTGCTACAGCACGGGTAGCGCGGCTTCGCCGCGCTGTATGGCCGCGGCTCCGCCGCGTGTCGCGTATCGGCTGCGCTTGGCATAATGATTTTTTTTTGTCTATAGTGAAAATATGTAAAGTATTTAAAGCATAATAATGTATATATTGATCGGTAGTAATGAAAAATTGTAAAATAATTAAATTTTAATATGAACAAATATATATTAAATTTTAGTATTGACGATATTAAAAAAGCTAATAAATAAAAATAATCATAGTTTTTATTTACTAATATGTTTTAGTGTGAAAAATACTAATAAGCATCCCGTGAAAAATCATAATTAATGTATTATATAATATTGTTATCGTAAAATATATTTCATAAATAAGCATATGCTAACATATTCCCGTAAAAAAAATACAGTGAGATATATTTTTGTTAATATATAGTCCATACACTCATATATATTTTATCAATATATATAGTTCTCATTAGATTTCATAAATAAGAATATACTAATATATTCCCGTAAAACAAACATATACTCATATATATTTTTATTAATATATAGTTCATACACCCACATATACTTTATTAATATATTAATAAAACTTAGGCAGTCGCGGTGTTTAAATAGAGATATTAAAAAAATACTATTTTTTTTGAAAGATTAAAAATACTAATTAAAACTGATCACTCGTTATAGTTACTAAAATGGGTCCCGTGTTACAATTGTACACTCCAACGGGTTTTTTATTGATACATTTAAAAACAACGGAAAAAATTGAAGTATGATTAATCATAGTATATTATAATTTTTTTGTTTGTTTTAGTATTGACGATATTAAAAAAAATGAAAATACATTTCACAAATAAACATATACTAACATATTCCCGTATAAAAACATATAGTGAGATATATTTTTATTAATATATAGTCCATACACTCATATATATTTATCAATATATAGTTCCCATTAGATTTCAGAAATAAGAATATACTAATATATTCCCGTAAAACAAACATATACTCACATATATATTTTTATTAATATATAGTTCATACACCCACATATATTTTTTGAATATATTAATAAAACTTAGGCAGTCGCGGTGTTTAAATAGAGATATTAAAAAAATACTAATTAAAACCGATCACTCGTTGTAGTTACTAAAATGGGTCCCGTGTTACAATTGTACACTCCAATGATTTTTTTAGTGATACATTTTCAAAAAAAAAAAAACAACGGAAAAAATTGAAGTATGATTAATCATAGTATATTATAATATTGTACTTGTTTTAGTATTGACGATATTAAAAAAGCTAATAAATGAAAATACATTTCATAAATAAATATATACTAACATATTCCCGTAAAAAAACATATAGTGAGATATATTTTTGTTAATATATACTCATTTGTATTAAATAAATATATACTAACATATTCCCGTAAAAAAAACATATAGTGAGATATATTTTTGTTAATATATACTCATTTGTATTTTATCAATATATAGTTCCCATTAAATTTCAGAAATAAGAATATATTAATATATTCCCATAAAACAAACATATACTCATATATATTTTTATTAATATATGGTCCATACACCCACATATATTTTATTAATATATTAATAAAACTTAGACAATCGCGGTGTTTAATTAGAGATATTAAAAAATACTAATTAAAACTGATCACTCGTTGTAGTTACTAAAATGGGTCTCGTGTTACAATTGTACACTCCAACGGGTTTTTTAGTGATACATTTAAAAAAACAACAGAAAAAATTGAAGTATGATTAATCATAGTATATTATAATATTTTTCTTGTTTTAGTATTGATGATATGAAAAAAGCTAATAAATAAAAATAATCATAGATTTTATTTACTAATATGTTTGAGTGTGAAAAATATTAATATGCGTCCCGTGAAAAAACATAATTAACGTATTATATAATAGTGTTATCGTAAAATACAAAATCATATTCTGCTATAACAACAACACTTGTTAGTTTCCTCTAAAAAAAACTTGTTAGTAAAACCGAATTGAAAATTAGTAGAGAAAATGGAGTTGTAAATAAAGAGAGAAAATGAAAAAATGAAGAAAGTTGGTAAGAAAAAGATAAGAGAGGAGAGTGAGATTGAGAGAGAAAAGTTTATTATTAAAAAATAATTGTCCGTGAAGAAGGAATGACTCATAGCAATCCTCGTATTCAGCATGACCTTGATCTTTGGCACTGTTCATCTTTATCCCAACACGCAGCAAACAATATCGCAGATGAGGCAGAGGTTAATTTATCGTCTCAGGTCCCTCCCGTACAGCAACATGTTAGCACGAATGTAATATCCCGCCTGACAGTATTGGTATATTACCCGTTGACCGTGTCAGATGAATTTAATTCCTGGAAAGTAAGTTAATGGAAATATTTTATGAGATGTCAGCTCTTTACGGGAAATGTGTCAGAGTCGTTTTTAACACGTTTGTGGCAAGGGCATTTTGGTAATTTCACGTGGGAAGGATATTTATTTGATTTTGGGGCAAAATATCTTATTTTCCCTTTTTCTTTCTCTCTCTAGGGTTGAAGTTGGAGAACTTCTCTCCCTTCTCTCTTCTCCCTCACGCCTCTTTCTCCCTTTCTTTCACCAATCTTTCTCAAGTTTCTTTCCACCAAAGAATCATGTTATATGAGATTCCTTCAAGATCATTTGTCATAAGAAGCTTGTGATTTGTTTGATTTCTTTTATTTCTCCTCTTGAAGAAGTGATTGAAAATCTAGGGTTTTGGATTGGAATAAGAAGCTAGGGTTCATGGTTATGGTATTGAAACTCTTGAGGATTTTCTTTCATGAATTGGAGAGTGAAGCAAGAAAACAACCTTGGAGTTGAATTGGTCTTGAAGTCAAAAGTTAGGGTTTGTCTTTTGGTAAGGCAGAAGAGGATTCAAGATGGGTTTTTCTTCAAGATCAAGGATCATGATGCATTAGGTTGCAAGAAAGAACATCAAGGTGGATTGGTTTGTGCAAGAGGATCAAAACTAGAGTTTTGGCTTACTTGAGCTAGAAGCTTGGAGATGCTTCAAGAACTTGATTAGGTGAGTTCCATAGATAGTTTTCCCACCCTTTGGGATTATGTTTAAGCCTTGTTAGATTAATATGAACAATATGATAATTCTAGGGTTTTAAGTATATGTTTAGTTGCCCATTTGTATGCCATGCTTGCTATACTTGTGAATACTTGCTGAGTTCATGTTTTATAGGTTTCTAATGATCCTAAGGGTCATATAGCACTTGGAGATGCTTGGTTTGAGGTTTTTAAGTCAAAAATATCAGTTTTGAGGTGGCTGGACTGTCACAGCTCGCCACGGCGAGTAAACTGCTCGCAAGGCGAGCTAGAAGGTCGAACAGGGGGTCCTGCTCGCCTCCCAACTCGCCATGGCGAGTAAGAGCTCGCCTCCCCAGTAATTTTACTCGCCTAGGCGAGCAACACAGTGGGGGAACCCATTGTTTTGTTCGCCTCAGGTCGTTTCGGCGTTTCGCGAGCGGTTTTTCTTGTGCAGTCTTTTTAAGAGAAATAAACCCCTCAAACCAAGATCCTAATTGTTAAAGTTTTAAAAGGAGACTTCTTATAAATGAAACAAGTATTTGGCAAGTATATTCAAGCATGGTAAGCGAGAGTATGATGTTTGATTTGGGTAGCAAGATAATCTTTAAGCAAGGGAAAACTAGAGCCTCGACATAGTTGTCGAGAACTAGCTAGTTAGCAAGAATTCCTAGAATGTTAAGACGCGAAGTGTATATCTCTTCGCACATGAACAAGAATAAGTTAGCACATTAATGTTAAGTGGATTGATTAGTTAATCACTCCACCATGATTAAGAATGTACAAGCATGAACAAGTAAGAGTTTACCACTAATCGGATCGATTAAGGTTCCGAGGTAAACAATCAAGTATGTACATGTTTAACTTATGTATACGACAAGACCATGACTAATAAGTGTAGGTGGCATGTCTCTTGCTATCCACATCAGGGGGATACAAGGGGTTCTCGATCTAAGGGGAACGATTCAAGCCGTAAGGGACCCGCATGTCACTGAGTAAACAAGACGTAGGTGCTCGTGTCTCTTGTTATCCACGTCAGGGGGATACGGGAGGTTCTCGACCTAAGGGGAACGGTTTAAGCCGCAAGGGACCCGCACGACACCGAGGGAGTCCGATGTACGTACATCGGTCATGTATGGGATTGATCTCGGGGTTACTCCACCCGGGACTATCCGTAAAATGAATCAAGATAATAATTGTTTGTTCAACGCTAACATAATGAATAATGAACTTAGATACGTTTATGTATGATATGATTATGATTATGATTATGATTCCATGCACGATTATGTTAAGAATAAGAGCATTAGATGCTATAAGACAAGTACAAGTCATGTATAGAACAAGTAAAGAACATGATACCGATGACGATCTTAGGTTTCCCCTAATCGTCCGGTTTAGAATCGTGCCATGATTATGTTATGTTTAGGCCTCGATACGTTTAGAGCGTATTCTTGGCAATGCGGTTCTAGGTTCCCCTCGACCGCCATGACACGTATAGGAAGTGAAGCCTATAACAAGTGAGATAAGACTATGACGGCCCTAGTATGCACTACCGTCTAAGTATGCAAGTCCCCACACACGTATAATCAACCGTCAGGTTGTAATGTAGACACGTGGTGACCGTAGGTTTCCCCTGAGGTTGCCTATAGCCTAGGATTTAGGGGAACTCACTGAGACATTATGTCTCATCCCAATCCTTATTTGTTTCAGATATCAGGTTGGTAGCAAGCTGTAGCCGGATGGATGTTTCAACAAGTGTCGTTCGTACCTACAAGCATGAAGAATATGGATCTCAAGGATGTAATTTTCTATGTATGGATAAGATGTTTATGTTATTGTATGTACGAACGCGTTTTGTTGTATATAAATTCATTCGAAAATTTTATGTTGTATATTTTAATGTATCCAGTACTAAATTCAACGCACGTGCTAGACTTTCTAGATACGTCTAGTATGGGTGTTACATTTGGTATCAGAGCAGGTCGATTCAGACCGTGCCTTGGGTCATTAAATTACAACTAAGGTAGTGGGACCATTGGGTTCCGGGTAAATGTTCTAGTTGTTGTTGTTAGTTGAGCCTGATCAACTCAATTTAGCATTCAACGATTAGAATGGATGCCTGAGAGCTGAATAGGACCCAGGAGGAACGAAGTATGTGATGAAGAAGTTTGATCGTGCCAAAAGGTGGCCGGTGAACAAAGCAAGTAGAAGTGTGAATCCTCCGGGAATGTAAGGCATGTTAAGAAGGAACGTTCCGACAATGTCGGGTAAGATGTTAGCAATACTTCATGTACCCGTAAGTGAAGAAGTTGGATATATATATCTAATCATGACCGAAAGATTCGGTAAGAGTTGTTGTTGGAACGGGTTTATGATATTCTGGAATGTCAGAACAAGGTTACAAGATAGTGAGAAGTCGACATATGTTGACGGAGTCAGCAGGCTCTCAGGAATAGTATTATATGAATGAAGTTAAGGACATGTATGTTCGGAAAGTTGCGTAAGTGGCAACGTAATGAGGTAAGCTATTCGTAGTGGAGGAAGTTAAGGATTCAAGAGAAAGTTTTATGTTATCAGGATTAAGGCATTGATTTCCGACGTGCCAAGAATTGTATCGAAAAAGGTTGATGTTGCCATGCATATGTTATAGAATATTTCACGATGATAGGAATGAATGATGTGCATTGTATACTTGAGAATAAGAAATTTTATGCAAAGAATGTTTTCTGAAAAATAGAGTTGGAGAAGCTCACCAATAGCAAGCCTGGGACGAAACTTTCCGTTTTTATGAAATTTACCAGTTCGTTCCTATGGTTTGCAATGACTATTGGGGAGATGTCTTCACAATAATCTTTTATGTGACGAAAATCTTTTATGACATCAAGTAACGAATGCATATCATATCCTAAGATTTTCAAGGAAAAGACATGGGCAACCATCAACGAAATCGATACGGTTTAAGGTAGCTTTGGAAGTTAATGTGTTAAGAGTCAAGAACAAGCCAAGATCAAGAGTATAGAAGTTTCCGGCATTTAGAAGGAAAGTCAGATGTTTATGCATGAGGTATGAAGTAAGAAGTTAAAGCGGTGCAAAGTTATGAGAAATCACAAGGTTCACGGATTATGTGGAATTATGACGTATCTCTCGAACCTATGTTTTGCTTAATAGACTTGCTAAGGCTCGATATGATGTTGAATCATAAAGTTTAAATAATTTTAGAAAGATTTACGCGTATGGGTGATTGAAGTTGACATTTTGGAAAATTCACAAGAGATTTTCTAGGAACCGGTTGCTACGACACTCGTAGAGCGGGCTAGACTTATTAGAGTCTAGGTTTGGTGGCACGTATGTGTTATCAACTCGTTCTATGATTTTAGAGTAACGACCGGGGCCTAAACTCAATATATTTATAAAGTAGAAAATCATCAACGTCAATGACCCGTGCGCTAGTTTACGAAGTTTTCTTTAAAAGAAAAATCAACGAGCAAGCATTGGTATGATTAAGCAAAATATAGTATGCGAGAATGCGAAGGTACAAGGTTAGATGTTCAAGAAAGGATATGTTCAAGTGTTATATGAGTTTGTCAAAGGAATTCGAGTTGCTTGGAAACAGTTCAAGTATGATATGTATGGTAAATGCAACCAGCAAGAACGTAAGGTTTACCCCCAAGTCAAGTATTATGAGCATAAGATAAGTTATCATGAGATTTGAATTTACAAGACAAGTGTAAGGTTGTGATGTTGGTTGCAACATGGAAGATTTTGAGAACAGTTCAAGAAGTAAGTATTCAAGTGATAAGCATGAATTGAAGTCTCAATTGCTCTAACGGATTAGAGTAATGGTTTAAGCCAACCGGTGGGAATCAGAGTAGCGCCATGGAAGCTAATCGTTAATCACGAAACATGGAATTTTAGTATGAAAGAATCTTTAAGAATATTCGGTTGGTAACACAAGTTTAACAAGAAGCATCATAAGACAAGCGAGGAGTTCTCGATGTGATAAGTAAGTATGGATGTTTATATAGTCAGTGTTGGCTAAGGTAAAAGTTTTAAGTATGTGAAGTAAGATGAGAAAGACAAGAGTTGCCATATATGAATTGGTCAGATGCATGAATGATGATAATGGAAAACATGTAAGGTTCAGAAGGTTACCTTTTCGTGACTCAAGTAAAGAATCCAAAGCATCAAGAATGATGACCGGTATACGGAAAAGGTAGTAATGTTCAAGAAATACTTGAAAAGGATTATTTGAAGATTCAAGTTTAGTGTTCCGAAGAAGAGGAACAAGTTAATGTCAAGAGGTCCAAGGATTTCCTACGGATATGTAAGCGGATTGCGAGTATGTATATCGGTTAAAAAGGGAAGAATCATCTTCGAAGTTAAGCATGTTATCATGAGAGAGAAGCAACTTTTGAGTGATGTGTAAGGAGATTCATACTCTTGTATGCAATACTTGTTGAGTGAAAACGATACTTGTTAAGATATGTCAAAAGCATGATTTTATAACTTTTAAAGTTAAGATTGGTATATGGAACTTGGAACCGATGTTTATTTTAAACATGAAACCTTTCATTGGCAAAACTGAGGAAGTACGTTCAGAGCAAGTAAGTTCACATAAGACGAGCTGTGAAACCTTTTTCAAAATATAAAGACTCGTCTTGTGGTTATGTAGTACCATTACTGACTCAGTTTTGAAATGATAATTCTTTTTAGCAGAGTATCTATTCGTTCCAAGAACCCGTATACTAATATTTAAGAAATTTCATTAAGAAAGATGCTAGAACACGTATCGTTATCATTTAACAAGAGGCGGCACTTGAAAGTATGCACATGTTATGGAAACGACAATGTTCGTATGAAGCCAATATCCTACAGGATACACGGAATGTGTTAAGAATGTTTGATGTATGTGCAAGTGGATTTGCTAGAAAGTTTCAAGAGCATGTGAACCACAAGGTTGGTTATTAGATTGTCAGATGAAGTAGCAAATTTGATTCACTTTTCATGTCAAGCTATATGAGTTACCCATTAGTTCGGGTGCAATAAGATGCAATAAGATTGCAATGAGATCGGAAGATTTCTTAAGACTCGTAAGAGATTCGTGGAATCGTTTATATGAGTAATGCAAGTAAGAGGCATGTGTCTCAAGGTATAGTAAGTAAAGTGTATGAATTATATGTTTACCCGATAAGATTATGTATGCATGAAAAGATGTTTTAATGTTGCAAGTAAGCACTGCAGGGCAAACCTGGTTTCCGGTAGGATTCCAGTTAAAAGGCAAATCCTGAGTGTTCATGTTTATGATAAGATACCTTTTATGAATGGTTTATGTTAAGCGGGTAAGATACGAGTCCGAAATGATAAGTCTATATGTAGCAAGGAATGTTCCAAATCATGATATACTAAGATAACTCTAATTTTAATGATATTAAGATCAAGAAGGCTATGTTCAGTTACTTGTGGGTTAAGAAACAAGATGAGGACATGATACGACAAACCCTTTGGAATATGTATGAATAGAAAATGTATGGCTTAGACCAAAGATGGTAAGATTTGTCATGATGATTGGTAGTCGATCTCTAAATTTCGAGGACGAAATTTTTTTTAAGGGGGGTAGAATGTAATATCCCGCCTGTCAGTATCGGTATATTACCCGTTGATCGTGCCAGAGGAATTTAAATTCATGGAAAGTAAGTTAATTGAAATATTTTATGAGATGTCAGCTCTTTACGGGAAATGTGTCAGAGTCGTTTTTAACACGTTTGTGGCAAGGGCATTTTGGTAATTTCATGTGGGAAGGATACTTATTTGATTTTGGGGCAAAATATCTTATTTTCCCTTTTTCTTTCTCTCTCTAGGGTTGAATTTGGAGAACTTCTCTCCCTTCTCTCTTCTCCCTCACGCCTCTTTCTCCCTTTCTTTCACCAATCTTTCTCAAGTTTCTTTCCACCAAAGAATCATGTTATATGAGATTCCTTCAAGATCATTTGTCATAAGAAGCTTGTGATTTGTTTGATTTATTTCATTTCTCCTCTTGAAGAAGTGATTGAAAATCTAGGGTTTTGGATTGGAATAAGAAGCTAGGGTTCATGGTTATGGTATTGAAACTCTTGAGGGTTTTATTTCATGAATTGGAGAGTGAAGCAAGAAAACAACCTTGGAGTTGAATTGGTCTTGAAGTCAAAAGTTAGGGTTTGTCTTTTGGTAAGGTAGAAGAGGATTCAAGATGGGTTTTTCTTCAAGATCAAGGATCATGATGCATTAGGTTGCAAGAAAGAACATCAAGGTGGATTGGTTTGTGCAAGAGGATCAAAACTAGAGTTTTGGCTTACTTGAGCTAGAAGCTTGGAGATGCTTCAAGAACTTGATTAGGTGAGTTCCTTAGTTAGTTTCCCTCCCTTTGGGATTATGTTTAAGCCTTTTTAGATTAATATGAACAACATGATAATTTTAGGGTTTTAAGTATATGTTTAGTTGCCCATTTGTATGCCATGCTTGCTTGACTTGTGAATACTTGCTGAGTTCATGTTTTACAGGTTTCTAATGATCCTAAGGGTCATATAGCACTTGGAGATGCTTGGTTTGAGGTTTTTAAGTCAAAAATATCAATTTTGAAGTGGCTGGACTGTCACAGCTCGCCACGGCGAGTAAACTGCTCGCAAGGCGAGCAAAATGGCAGCCCTGGAGGTCCACTCGCCTCCCAACTCGCCATGGCGAGTAAGAGCTCGCCTAGGCAAGTAAGTGAGCTCGCCTAGGCGAGCAACACAGTGGGGGAACCCATTGTTTTGTTCGCCTCAGGTCGTTTCGGCGTTTCGCGAGCGGTTTTTCTTGTGCAGTCTTTTTAAGAGAAATAAACCCCTCAAACCAAGATCCTAGATGTTAATTCTTGTAAGAAATCCTTCTTAAAAGATAAAGCAAGTATTTGGCAAATATGGTAAAGCATGGTACACGAGAGAAAACATGATAAGAATCGGGTAGCAAGATATATCTTTAAGCAAGGGAATGAACTAGAGCCTCGACATAGTTGTCGAGAACTAGCTAGTTAGCAATGAATCCCTAGAATGATAAGACGCGAAGTTTAATCTTCGCACATGATTAAGAATAAGATAGCAAGCATGTTAAGTTGGATTGATTAGTTAATCTCTCCACCATGTTAAGAACGTATAAGCATGAACAAGTATAGAGTTTACCGCTAATCGGATCGATTCAAGGTTCCGAGGTAAACAATCAAGTATGTACATGTTTAACTTATGTATACGACAAGACCATGACTAATAAGTAGGTGGCATGTCTCTTGCTATCCACATCAGGGGGATACAAGAGGTTCTCGATCTAAGGGGAACGATTCAAGCCGTAAGGGACCCGCATGTCACTGAAATTAACAAGACGTAGGTGCTCGTGTCTCTTGTTATCCACGTCAGGGGGATACGGGAGGTTCTCGACCTAAGGGGAACGGTTTAAGCCGCAAGGGACCCGCACGACACCGAGGGAGTCCGATGTACGTACATCGGTCATGTATGGGATTGATCTCGGGGTTACTCCACCCGGGACTATCCGTAAAATGAATCAAGATAATAATTGTTTGTTCAACGCTAACATAATGAATGAACTTAGATACGTTTATGTATGATATGATTATGATTATGTTATGTTCAGAATGCACGTATGATTAAGTTAAGATAAGAGCATTAGATGCTACATGACAAGTACAAGGCATGGATTAGAGCAAGTAAAGAACATGATACCGATGACGATCTTAGGTTTCCCCTAATCGTCCGGTTTAGAATCGTGCCATGATTATGTTATGTTTAGGCCTCGATACGTAGAGCGTATTCTTGGCAATGCGGTTCTAGGTTCCCCCTCGACCGCCATGACACGTATAGGAAGTGAAGCCTATAACAAGTTAAGATAAGACTATGACGGCTCTAGTATGCACTACCGTCTAAGTATGCAAGTCCCCACACACGTATAATCAACCGTCAGGTTGTAATGTAGACACGTGGTGACCGTAGGTTTCCCCTTGAGGTTGCCTATAGCCTAGGATTTAGGGGAACTCACTGAGACATTATGTCTCATCCCAATCCTTATTTGTTTCAGATAAGCAGGTTGGATGCAAGCTAGTAGCCGGATGGATTTTCAGCAAGAGCTCGTTCGTACCCGAAGCATGAAGAATATGGACTTCAAGGATGTAATTTTTATGTATGGATGAGTTTATGTATTATTGATTGTACGAACGCATTTGTTGTATATAATATTCATTCGAAAATTTTATTGTTGTATATTTTAATGTATCCAGTACTAAATTCAACGCACGTGCTAGACTTTCTAGATACGTCTGGTATGGGTGTTACAACGAACATACAGAATGGACTTGATTTATGGGCCAGAATACGTGAATATGATCAACGAATGGCTAAGGAAGGCTTCACTCCAGTTCTTACCAAGGCGCAGAAGCAAACTCGTAAAAAGCTAGTCCTTGGCACGTCCTATCAAACCCGTGCAAAGGGTGGTCTTCCATCTTCCAAATGATTATGTTATGGGATTCATATTGGCGAATATGGGTCATGGAATTCAAACTCTTCCGGCTGATTGTCAGTTAGAGTTGGTTTGTTTAACTACAGATTTTCTTAGCCTGTAGTAGTTTTTTTTTTCAGCATTTTTGGTTTGTTTTTCTTCTGAGGGTTTTGGCCTAGTCCCCCCTCTTCTTGTAAATATTTTTCCTTTTTTTTAATAAAATTTTAGAGTTTGGCGGCATAGGACGGAGGTTTCCCAGATGCCAACCTAGTTGGTATGTCGGTGTTTTCTTCCGATGTCTGCCATTACTCCTTGCTTAGCAAAAGAAAAAAAATAAAGGTGAGAGAAAAGTTTGTTATTAAATAAATAAAGATGAGAGAGAAAAAATTATTATTATAAATAAAGAAAGATGAGAAAGAAAATTTTATTATTAAATAAATTAAGGTGAGAAAGTGGGATGAGAGAGAAAAATTTATTATTAAATAAAGAAAGGTGAGAAAGTGGGTTTGGTAGTATTTGACAAAAATAATCCTAAAGGAAAAGTTTGAGGTATGGGTTGTTAAGTAATTTTGGTAGTATTTGACAACAATAACCCTAAAGAAAAAGTTTGAGGTATGGATAGTTAAGTAATTTTGGTAGTATTGTGTTTTTATATAATGAGAGTGGATTGATTGATTGATTAATGTGTAGTTTGTTGAGATATTTTTGCTACATAAAATATTAGAACTTCAATAAAAATTAAAAAGAATACTGAGTGCATAAAATCAAAAGTTTGTTGAGATATTTATGTTAAATAAAATATTGGTTTTTAAAAATAGAAAAAATAATAAAAATATTGAGAATGAATGTGGAAGTGACACGTGACATACTTTATATATATACCACTAGTTTAGAGACCCGGCGTTGCCCGGGTTAGATATTAAATAGTAAATTTTATAAGCTTGTGTGCACGAATGCACATGTAAGTATATTAGATTGAATTTATTTAAATTTAGAATTATAATAATATCTTAAAAATATATATAAATGATGAGATGAATGTCCAATGCAAGAATAAAAAGTGTAACAAAATCAATAATGAATTAATCCAAGTGGTAAGAGTTTTGGGTCCCTTTAAACATGTGGTCATGGGTTTGTTTCGTGGCCCATGCGTATGAGAGAAAAAAATCGATTGAAAGGGAATAAAATTTGTGTTTGGCAAACCTGAAAAAGGAAAAATGTTAGATGAAAAGAAGGCTTGGGGTTCGTGCTTGTGCTCGAAATATGTAAATATGTGATTAACAAAATTTTATTTATTTATAATTAACATTTGCATTAGAATATGCTGCTAAAAAATAACATAATAACAAATCGAACCTTTTTTTTATCAAAAATAAAAACTAATCGAACCATTTTTTTCCTCAAACATAAAAACTAATTGAATGATACAGTGCTAAAAGATTAGTAATAACTAATTGAAGTTTCTTTTCCTAAAAACAAATAAACAAATTGAAGTCTTTTTATCATAAAATAAGATCATACATATAAACTTTGTTGAAAGTATTATGTGTAGTTTGTTGAGATATTTCTGCTACATAAAATATTAGAAATTCAAAAAAAAATTTAAAGAAAATATTGAATGGATAAGATCAAAATGTTGTTGAGATATTTAAGTTAAATAAAATATTGGTTCAAATCACATGACTGGTCATAGAGAATGGCTGGTCAATTTTGATTCAACAAGAAAAACAAATGTTAGACTTGCAGATAACAGAAATCTTGTGTCATAAGGTATTGGTGACATTGCCATAAAGATGAAACATGGAAGAAATGCACTAATAGAGAAAGTATTGCTTGTTCCAGGAATGAAATGCAACTTGTTAAGCATTGGACAATTGATTGAGAAGGGATTTTCAGTTACAATGCAAGGCAACATTCTGAATCTATATCATAAACAAGAGAATCTGGTGTTGAAGTCAAAATTAACAAAGAATAGAACTTTCTTGTGCCGTATTCAAAATGCTAGAGATGTGTGTATGTCAGCTTCCACTGATGAAGACTCAAACTGGTTGTGGCACATGAGGTATGGTCATCTAAATTTTAGAAGCTTATCATATTTAAGCACTAAAAATTTACCATCTGGATTACCAGTTTTAGATGCAAATAAGAAAAACTGTGAAACATGTTTGAAGGGCAAACAAAGTAGGCTTCCTTTTGTGTCTGAGAAGCCAAAGAGATCAAAAACTGCACTAGAGGTCATACACTCTGACATTTATGGTCCATTTGAGGTACCTACAATAAGTGGAAGCAAGTACTTCATCAACTGAATGATGAAAACATTACTATAATCTGCTTATATGTAGATATATGTAGATGACTTATTAGTAACTGGAAGTAATCAAAGTGAGATTGAGAAGTTCAAACACACTATGAAGTGTGAGTTTGAAATGACTGAGATTTGGGAAGATTATCTTATTTCGTTGGATTTGAGTTCACAACTAACAAAGCAGGCATAGTGATGCATCGGCAGAAGTACATTGGAGAACTACTTGAAAGATTTCAAATTATTGATTGCAATAATGCATCAAATCCATCTGAAACAAATGCTAAACTAGATGAATGCAGTAATGAAGAAAAGGTGGAGTCTACTGAATTCAAACAGATAGTGGGATCATTGAGATACTTATGCAACAACAGGCCAGATATATGCTTTGCAGTAGGTATCATCAGTAGATTCATGAATGATCTAAGGAAGTCTCATCTCACTGCAGCTAAAATGATATTGAGATATGTGAAAGGCACACTGAAGTTTGGCCTGTTATTCCCAGCTGCAAACAAAGAAGGGGAAGCTGAACTAGAGGGATACTTTGATTCAGACTGGTGTGGAGATAAATGGATAGGAAAAGCACCTCTGGCTACCTATTCAAGTTCAATGGTGCTGCAATCTCATGGTGCACAAAGAAACAACCAGTCACTGCTCTATCTTCATGTGAAGCTGAGTACATTGTTGTTACATTTGCAGCATGTCAAGCAATCTGGCTTGACAATGTGATGAAGGAACTGAATTGTGAAGTAAAGAAACCACTGAAGTTGAAGATTGACAACAGATCAACAATAAATTTGGCCAAGAATCCAATTGCACATGGCAGGAGCAAACATATAGAAACTAGATTTCACTTTATCAGAGAACAAGTCACAAAGGAAATGATTGAAGTGGAATATTGTCCTACTGAAGCTCAACTTGCAGATGGTTTCACAAAAGCTTTGAAGATTGATAGATTCACTTGCTTGAGGAACAAGTTAGGTCTCATAGAATGTTAGGATTATGGATTAAGATGGGTGTATTAGTTTGTGTGTTTTAATCCATAATCATGCTTAACAAACACTTAAGAGTTTAGTTTGTTATTTTGGATAAACTTCGTTTTAGTTAGTTACAAGAGACTTACTCTATAAGTCATTGTATATATACTTTCTTGTAACACAATCATCAGTGTGAATAAAACTTTCAATTCAATATTCTATCTCTCTCTCTCTAACAAACGTTAACCTCCATAACCAACTTCATCTTCTCCATTGAAACCCTAATTTTTGTTTTGCTTGCACTACAAGAAACCTTAAGCTGCGCTAATATTAGTAACATTATTAGGAAAATACTTAGTATATTGAAGTGAAAGAGATTTATCACAAACAACAAGCTCCTAAAGTTTCTTTCCTCTCACATCAAGAATTGGTCTAGAACAAAAATCCAACTCCCAGCTTAATATGCTATCAGCATCAGCTTTTGGGTTAAAATAACATGTTTCAGCAGTTGGGTCTTCTTTCTCTTGCTCTTCTTTAAGTTGTTTTTGTGTTGTTGTTGCTGCTGCTGAGATTTATGAGCGGTGGTTTTGGCACGTGTACGTACACCGACGACGGTGGCGTGGGAAGGTGAATCCATGATTACCACGGCGACATCACCCGTTGAGGAGAGAGAGAGAGAGAGAGAGAGAGAGAGAGAGAGAGAGAGAGGAAAATGGAGGGAAGATTGTGGGTGAATGAATGAATTTTATGGTCAGTGGCGAGCAGGGGTGGTGGCCGGAGGATGGTGGCGGCGGAAAACAACAAGCTGAAGAGAGAAATAACTTAACGACACAATGAAGAAGAAGAAATTTCAGTTGGATCCATGGGTCGGGTCATATTACCCATTTCATTAAGCCCAATCCATTATTAAAAAACTGTAGCAGAAAAAATAATATTTGCCACATCATTATTCTGTTTGATGACTGGGTAGAATTTAACAGGAGGAACTATTTATGCTAACGGAGTAAAAATGTAGGGATTTTAAAAACATTTATTGAAGGAAAATGTTAACTTGTGCCCTTAAGACACATTTTAAGATACCAAAGATATAATTTTTACATTGAAAATTGCAACAATTTATTTTTCAAAAGATTGAAATTTAATTTTTCTCAATAAATACTTTCTTTTTTTAAAAATCTTAACATGTGCCCTTAGGGCACAAGTTAGCATGACCCTTTATTTTATTGAAATGTAAGGACTATTCTTCAAAGGGGCACAAAATGTAGGGACCAATAACATATTTAACCCTTGATTTTATCGACTTGATGGACCACAAACATTAGAATTCTACTCTTCCTCCAACACATTTCGCTCCCACCCAGTTGAAAAGACAATATTGCCCCTGCTTTAGTTAAGTCATGCAGCGTTACTTAACTAACGCACGTTGTAATTGTTCCGTGACTTAAGTCATATAACAGCAAAACAGACGCCCATTTCCCTCATTTCCTAAACTTTCCAACTTCGAATATTTTCACCCCAAATTCGAATTTCATCATTTTTTTCGTCATTCAAAGTTTCTCCCACAATATCAAGTAATTGATGATTAAACTACTTCATTGCACTTTTTTGGTTGAAAAATTACATTTTTTTTAAGAAATTTAACATTTTTAGGTTTATATAAATTTGGGTTAAATATGTTTTTGGTCCCTATAAATATGTCAACTTTTCGTTTTAGTCCCTCAAAATTTTTCCTTCAACTTTTAGTCCCTATAAAATTTTCAATCACTACTATTGGTCCCTATTTTTAATTCAATTTTTGTATTTTTTGATGAAATTGTGCAGAAATGTATAAAATATTCTAAAAATAATTCCTAAAAAAATTAGAATTTTTTAACAAAACACAAATTAAATATGAATTTTTAATCTTAAAAAATATAAAAATTCATATTAAATTCATATTTTGTTAAAAAATTCTAAATTTTTTTTTGGAGTGATTCTTATAATATTTTGAAATTTTCTAAATTTTTTTAAAAAAAATATGAATTCTACATGAGTTTACTTTAAAAGACGGACCAAAAATGAAGATTGTAAATTTTATAGGGACTAAAAGTTGAAGGAAAATTTTAGAGGGACTAAAACGAAAAGTTGACAGATTTATAAGGACCAAAAACATATTTAACCCTATAAATTTTGCTTGCATGTTAGTTTTTATGATTGTTAGCATAGTTTCAAAAATCGGACCGAACCGGTCGGTTGAACCAGTCTGACCGAAAACCGGTGGGGTGACCGCTTCGAGCTACTTATCAGATCGGTTGTGCATTCAAACCGACGTGAACCAGTGTGACTCGGTTAAAACCGGTGAAATCCAGTGAACCAGAGGTTTTAACAAACCGGACCGGTTTGATTATAAAGCAGAAATTTAATAAATGATTTTAGTAAAAAATGACATGGCAGGGTGTTGAACTCACGACCTAACACTTGTAAGGCATCCCGTTTACCATTTGCACCATGATTCTCTTGTGAAATATTATGCTTCTACTTATTTATATATAATAATTATATTTTGGATTAAGAAGACAAATTTGTTTTTTGAAGGAATGGATTGTGATGACAATATCATCGTCATATATGTACTCAATTATATATATATATTTTGGCCAAGCTTGTGAGCTCAAAAATGATTTGTCATTAAAGTGAACAATATTATCAAAAAATAACTGTATGCAATAAAAAATATTGTTTTTTTAAAGATACAAAATATTGTTATAAACATTTAACTTGATTAAAACTATTTTTTTAGCACATTTGTTTTTATTTATGTTGTAGATGCAAAGTGAAATATTTTTTAATATATTTATTTAAATATGTACTATATCTCATAAAGAATATATGTATCTAAATTCAAGGACATCTACCAAAGATGTTTATATTTATATTTTAAAAAATGTGTTTTTATTTATGTAAAAAATAATTATAATTGACCGAGTCAAATAACCGAGTTATTCGATTCAATCCGATTCGGTTCGACCAGTGGTTCAACCATTGAACCAGTGACCCAGTACCTTTACCGAGTCGATCACCGGTCCGGTTTTTAAAACTATGATTGTTAGTGATGAATTAAGTTAGGAATTGTATTTTAAATGTTGTTTGGAGTGAAATGTGGTAGTGTTAAGTGATTGAAATTGTTTGATTTTAAGTTGATTGAAAGTTGCATGGTAGGTGTTAGATAAAATATCTCAATGATTTTTTGTTTTGTTTTTTGGATTGTTCATGATGAAATTAGTTAGAAATATGTTTGTTAATGTTGATTATAGTTAGTTTGACTACAATGTGGTAGTTTACGAATTGAAATGACATTGTTAAAATATTAATGTTGTTGTTGAATTGTTAGAAATGACACAATGTCCGTGTGAAAATGTCTTATTGATTTTTTGCTTTTTGAAATGTTTTGCAGATATGTCTCGGAGGAATACGTCACAGAGGCCGCCTGAGCCGCCTCAGGATAGGAGTGACCGACTTAGGTCTGGGAGGCATGTCCCAACTAGTAGTGCACGGAGGGAGAAACAAGCATTATTCCCTCCTATGTTGGTCGAGGGAGAGGTGGGGGCACAAGACTTGCTAGAGTTGATGCTGCAGGGGGTCAACGTCACAGACGGGTCCATCCCAGACGGTGGACCCGACATAGTATCAGCATGATTATCAGATGTATGAGCAGGCGCATAATCATGCTTCTTATGAGGAGCCTCAGCCTCACTGGTATCATTTTGATGCGTATCAGCAGCATCAATATGATGATCATCATGAGCAGCCTGATATTGAGCAACCTCAACAGCAGGATGATATTAAGCAGCCTCAGCAGCAGGATGATGAGGGTTATGCTTATGGGGTGTCGAGGGTGGAGTACGAGGTCGGACCGAACGACTATGGAGGGGGGCCTTCTGACCTCACGCTTTTACCTCGCTTCGGTGGACATGTGGCATGCAGGATATGGGTCGATGCCGATGTAAGTATATTTTAATGTTTATTTTACTTCTTTTACTGTTTATTTAACTTATTCTAATTATTATTTTACTTATTTTAATGTTAGAATTAAAATTTATGTTAGCATATATTTAATGTTTATTTTACTTATTATTTATTTAATGGTGTTATTTGTTGTTTTTTGTTTTTATATTTCAGTTTCGAAAAAAAGCATAAGGTGAAAGGTGTCTCGCACGGGAAGAAGTTGAGCCTTAAAAAATTGACATTGCCTCAGTCGAGAGTACAAAACCAATGGTTTTGGGACAAAGTGAATGATTCTGGTCTTACCCCCTCCTGAATAGTGGGTACGAAAGCATCAATCATTGGTTTGTTTGTGCCTTGACAAAGAGATGACATGATGAGACCAGCATCTTCCATCTACCTGTTGGGGGGATAACCATCACACTAGATGATGTGGCATGTCTCATAGGCATCCCCATCACTGGGAGGCTCCTTCCTGATAGAGAGTTAACTCATGCCGAGGGGATACAGTTGATGCAGGAGGGCCTACTTTTTACAGTGGAGGTTGCTGCTAAGGAGGTGAGAAGACAATGTGTTGCTCATGTCAGTTTTGGTAAACTGAAGAGGCGGTACAAGGAGCTCTTGAATAGATGTAATCAGTTGCTTTAGCCTGACACTGAGAAGGAGCATGAGGAGCAATTTCGAGTTAGGCTGGCTTGCATTAAGGCGTTTTTGTTGCTTTTGCTTGGCTGGACCCTTTTTGCCGGCAAGAACAGCAGAAGCATTAATTTGTTGTGGCTGTATGTGGTGCGAGATATGGAGGCCGTACGAGAGACGACGAGAGACGACGACACATTAATCTGGAGGCCGTACGAGAGACGACGACACATTACACTCTTTCAGGACATATGCTGGTACTCTGGATGGATCATGGCCGACAAAGATAGGAGGGTCTGACACTTGCCAGATCAGGTTCTTAGGCAGTACGGGTATGGCATTCATGGAGTTTGCTTTACATGTCCTTAGCCAGGAGGAGAGGGGTCATCCAGTTTCGAATAATGAGTCGTGGACTCATTCTAGGTGGTACATGAGATGGTTCGTTAGAGTATCACATCATATTATGAACCCCCTGTGGCCATTCTTGACTACGCAGTTGATGCACCTCCTCGTCATGTCCCTCCTTACGAGGAGGTTCTTGTTGAGCAGCAGTGGATCAGACATCCTCCCGACCCATACCAGATCATCAGCAACATCAGAGCCAGAGTGGACGGTGCAATGGGGCATCCTGGTGTGTTTCATAATCCATAGGAGGTTATGCGTTTGATGCAAGACATTCAGTCTGAGTGGAGCATGCTGGAGCAGATGCCGGCTCCACGGAGGAGGAGTAGGAGTCCACGGGATGGACCATCATGACTTGTGTAGTTTTTTTTATGACATTTTGTTGGATTTGGTTGTAATCCTATTACACTTGCGCTTTTTGGCATTTTTATGACATTTTTCGTTGTTTTATTCCGTTGTTTTATTCCGTTATTTTTCGTAATTTAATTATGAGTTAATGCTTGATTGATTGAATGCTTGAATGAATGATTAAAAATGTATGCAATTGAGTGAATGAATGTATGAATGAATGAATGAAAAAAGCATGGAAAATAGAGGTTTTTGCCTCTTCTGAATTTCTACACAGACTGGGCGTGAGTTAACTCACGCATGTGTTAATGGCTGCGTGAGTTAACTCACGCGGGGCTTTATACATGTGTTACTTAAGTGACGCAACGTTAGTTAACTAACACATAAATTTACACTTACGTTAGTTAACTAACGCAGGGGCATTTTCGGCAAAACTGTTGGGCACGAGCAAAAAGTGTTGGGGGAAGAGCAGAATTCCAAACATTATCTTAGTGAGTTGTTCTAAACCTCCATATTGTTGAACTGAATCTCAAATAAGTTGACCAATGAAAGCTCTTTGAAGGTTTTAATAATTGGCAAAGTCAACGATATGTTTTACTGTTTTCTGACAGCTTATTTCAAGGTTACTATTGCAATTCGTTTGCCAAATTCTGTGTCTGGCATTTACTTCTTGTATGTACTCTGTCCTAAAACTTTTTTACACTTTTAATTGTTTGATATTCTATTAATAAAACTTCTTGTGTTCACGCCGCTTCTGTGACTTTTGAATATAGATAAGATAATAGAAAAACAATAAACATAAGGCAAATGTTGACTTGTGCTCTCAAGGGCACATGTTAAGGAACTCATTATAGAAATATATGCATCAAAAGTCATGTAGTCAACTTCTAAAAAATTAAAATATCATGTTTTCCAATGCAAAGTTGCTTTTGTTGGGTTCCTTAACATTTGCCCTTAGGGCACAAGTTAACATGACCCTAAACATAATTGCAGCCTTTGTACATATAAACATAACTGTGAGGATTGAGAAATAAAACCTTGGTGTTTTATTGCGAGAAGTCAGTAGTGAAGGGATAGTGTGCAAGAGAATGTGGCGAGGAGTCAAAATATGTAAATAAGATTCTAACTACTGAGTCGTTCGGTCTGCAAATTCATGGTTAACTACTACTTCTAAGCAATCAAAATTCGTTCTTCTCAAGCTAATTGACATTTTAGCTTCTATCCAAAAAGAAATTAGATTTAAGCAAAATTCTTTCTTTTCGGCAAATTAACATTAATTTTAGCTTATATCCTTAAACATATTGGATGGTTAAGAAATCGAAATTCATTCTTTTTAGTCTAGTGGAAATTTTAGCTTATCTCGATAAAAAAAATAGATATGAAGCAATTTTTTGTCGAAGTATTTATGCATTTCAAATTTTTTCCGTCATTGTTTTCAATACTTTTTTTTATTTTTTTTTATTTCTCAAGCTGATAGGAGGTGTTATAAATATCTTGTAGATTTTTCTCAAAAATAAAAAAATAAAAAAAATAATCTTGTCGCTTGAGGGAGGCTATTTGAGATGTAAAAAGTTAGTTCGATTAGTTAAGCGTTAGTTGGTTTTATTGAATATATAAGTCTTAATGTAATACTTGATGTAACTATTCTCTTATAATCAATATTATTTCCTCTGCTATTTTGAAGATTTGAGAGACTTACACGACATACCGTTATGACTTATGACTGATGGTTTACTCGATAAAATTCTAATAAGATCATAAGTGACTCACAAAATTGAATTTCTATATTTTCATTTAATAATGTATTATCCACTTTGAATACAGTCATCAGCAAAAATGGTAACAAAAATAACCTTCACTATATCAAACTATAATCCTCATGTGTGGAAAATTTTCCTCCGCCCAAATAGAAGCCAGATCTTATTCACGTCACTAAAAGAACCGAATTAATTAATACACAATAAGTATTGAGAATAAAATTAGCAAAATGAAACTAAATGAAGCATTGTTGTTCAGTTAAGCCAAGGTTCATTCATCATCTGTATTCTGGCCAGGAGTACCGGCAAGCCAACCTCACACGCCACCTGAGCCCTGCCTCTGTTTTGGACTTAAAGCAGCTTGCTCTGATGCAGGCTTTTGCCTCTTGAGGAGCAAGATAGCTTTATTCCCTTTTTAATTTTGGCAAAAGCCTCTGTTTTGGACTTAAAGCAGCTTGCTCTGATGCAGGCTTTTGCCGCTGGAGGAGTTCAAGCTCCTTTTGTAATGTTCCAAAATTTTGGAGCTTCTGACCTAATTCAGCAACCTCCACCTGCGCACTCAAATATATATATTTTTAAGTTAAATCCCACACTTCCTTCGTCCATGAAAGGAGACAAATGCCACAATTTTAAATCAGCGTCAGACATAGATTAGATCATAACAATGAAGGATTCATGCCAATGCCTAACTTATCATATAGTAGAGACAGTCAGACAGACAGGTATCATTTATCTCATTATAAATTATGAAACAGATCATTTGAAATTGACACCCAGTTTTGCAAAGAATTATTTGAAAGAAGAATTCTTATCATGAGGATTAACTCATTTAACTGTTGGGTGTTGCTCTATGAATAGGTTAGTAGTCAGATGAATGGTGCATCACATTTACCAAATAAATTTTCTTCAATCATTTATGTAACGCCAGATTGTATTAAAAAACACGCTCACAAGTCCTAAAGACAGGGGAAAACTCCAAGAAGAATGAATGCATACCTCAAGTTTGGAACACCTTGCCTGCTCAGCAGCGAGTTGACCACGTACTGACAGGAGCTCCTACATTGTTAGGGCACAAAATATAAGGAACTTTGATATCAATAAGAGCAATGACGTAGTCCTGAGATCTCATCAATAAATAACATTAAAATATTCAAATTCCGTTAATATACCTTATTCTGCTTAAGTCTCAACCCGATTGCCCCAAAAGACCGGGAGACAAAAGAAAGTGTTTACTCTTTACTGAATAGATAATAAACACAAGGAGCTTCCCTACAACTCAAAGCTCTATAAATAGAATGAAATAGAGCAACATGATAGCTTTATTCCCTTTTTAATTTTATTTTATTTTAAAAATAACTTTTTGACTTTAGTGTATGATTCTTAGATCCATTCTGGACTAAATCCAAAATAAAAATGGAATTTTAACTGTAAAAGTAGTTACCTTGTAAAGGTTAGAGTTACTAGACTCGGCACCAGCCAGCTCATTCTCCTGACTGAGTAATGATTCTAGTTCTTCTCTCTCAGCCTTCAGGACTGATACACAAATATAACTTTAAAAATAATAAGTGACAATGGAACCAACCAGTAATTGATGGTACAGTACTCTATTTAACTTTACAGCAGTGTCAAAATATGATTTAATGCATGTTTGGATCCATGTTTAAAAGACTTAAAATCTCAAACTAGATTTTGATCATTTTTTACATGTTTCAATATTCTCAAGTAGAAATACTTTTGCCTACAAACCTCGGTTTGACTTGAAGTAATAAAAAATAGCTTTTGCATTGGTTGGAAAATTCACAATAAGTTTTACGTCAAACTTGCTTTTGGTGTAAAAACATCAAAACACAAATCACTTCTTTCTGAACTCAATTTTAACCAAACCAATTTTACAAAATCCAATTTAGGGAAAATCATGTTTGACAAACACTCACCTAAATACACAATTATTTGGTTTAGTTTGACCCACAGCATAGGGTGTGCCGCGTGTACATCAAATGGTTTATAAAATATTTGTTCAACACATCTAGAAATATTTTGAATAGTGTGGCAGTTCATTCCTCAATGCAGAAAATTTAAATCTAAGTGATAAAGCGGCAAAAAAGCATACCGCTCTTGTTGTCACCGCCACCAACAATGAACCAGTTCTCCCCTACTGTCACGCCAGCATGTCCTGCACGTGGTGTTGGAATCTCACCTTGTTGTGTGGGACGAGACCATTCCATCTGCAAAATTCCTGCAAACAATTAGATGGAGTCTTGGAGATGATTTTCCAGTCCACTTCATAACAAATCAGGCAATGGTCTTACAGTTTGCAAATCGAGAACATGTAAATCATTGTAGCAAGTGGCATGTGAACCCCCTCCAAAGATAATTAAGTATCGATCCACATGTACAGCAGCGGTATGATTAGACGTTGGGGAAGGAGGCACTCCGCTGCCAATTATTACTTAGTTAGAACAAAATATTATCATGTTCCTTTTTCAAGTTATTTTCTTCTTTTGAATGGTAAGAGAAAACCAATATTGCATAAACAAAGATGATCATCAAACAATGTTCTATAAGGTTTTTTACTCTACATAGAACCCACAACCATTAAAGTCCTCCCTAGATATTAAAGAAAAAAATCAGCCCCTCCCCCATAGTTCTGATAAGCTAAAACAGAAAACATGAAGATAGACTTGTTTAGGAAAACTTCTTACACAGCATCAATTTTGTCCCATCTCATAGTTTTCAAGTCCAGAATATGCAGGTCATTCAAGAGAGTCCTCTTTGCATCTTGCCCACCAAAAATTACTAAGGAATTCCCGACAAGGGACACTGATTGGCCTCCACGTGATATCTAGAAAGCATCACATGACAAATGAGGGAACTAAACAGGCTATTACTGTATTTTAATTAAAAAACAAAACAAAAGAAAAAATAAGTGAAAAAAGGGTCACACATTGGCCCCAAGTGATACCTAGAAAGCATACATGATGGAAGAAGGAGAAACTAAAAAGAAAATTACTGTATTTAAATTTAAAAACAAAAAGAAATAAAGAATGAAAGGAGAAGAGGGAGTGGGGGGCATGGATTTTATACCTCTTGTTATAGAAATGCACATATGACATGTCACATAAGCCTAAATGATATTCCCTCCCTACCTAATTATAAGCCCCTTTCAAATAAAAAACAGTCTCTAAATATAAGCATATTTCCAAATTACTAGATATATTTATCAAATTTTTTTCCAAATAAATCAGTTATTAATACTACTAGTTTGTCTTAGAATAAAGAGCAATTTAGTAATACTAATACACAAAGTACACATTAATTACACTACAAATTTCTTTTAATATATAAACATGCTAAAGATGCTTACACTACAAACTTTTTTTAATATACGTGAAACATGCTAAAGATGCTTATAAAAAGGACATAGGGAGTAAATCAAAATTTCTAATAGACTTTAGGATCTATAACCATAATAGGACACATACCGGAGGTTTCCCATAGGTCTTTAGAGTTGACCATGTTGCTCTGGGTAGATCAAACTCTCTCACTGTCATAATATTTAACATTAGTACCCATACTTGGTTGCAACCACAAAAGAAAAGACATCAACAATACAAAAAACAGCAGTGACTAGAACTAGAGTTATAAAACCAAAGGAGAAATACACTGTAACTAATGAACATTTAACATTAGTACCCATACTTAGTTGCAACCCCTAAAAGAATTATAACACATTATTACATTAATATATTATACCTTGGATACTTTCGGAAGGATCTTTTGTGCAGCCGGCAATTGACAGGAGCTTATTTCCCCATCCAATCTGTAGTGACATAGTTTTCAGACCAAAATATTACAAAATTAGTACAAGCAATTGACAAGAAACAGATTCAACACAACAGTTACATAGAGTTTTATGTTTAATACAAACCAAAGAATGGCCAGCACATGGACCCAAAGTTGTAGAGGACTCATCGCCAGCCTTAACCTCAAGCTTTGACCAAGTCCAGCTTCTCAAATCCAAAACCTGTATTTGTTTCCATTTAGTTCAAAAAAATATCAACGCATAACTTAACTTGGTCAATATAAAAGGGAGATCACAAAAAGTTTATCTGTTCATAACACAAAATATAGTTATACAATTACTTTCAAAAATTGTGGTTTCAATCAAACCCCAAAAGATAAACCATTAGTTAAGCAAAGTTCATAGCCTCATGGAACAAATATATTTAACATATGCTTACATGAAGATCACTAAGATAACGGCCATTGTAATTTCCACCGTATCTGTACAATTTATCTTGCTTAGCTGCAGCTCCATGCTGAACAAATACACGCACTTGGCTTAGGGAGGATTAAAGGCATCAATAATTAAATCTTGCAGAATTGATTTTATAGTTATTATGTTTTGCGAGAGCCAAAACCTCGTATCGGGCTTCTGGATGTTGACCAGATATTGGAGGTGCAATCCATTGATCATAGACTCCAACTGAACCAAAGCCTTCCACAACATCATCTTTATTCTGTGTTCCAACTTGACTCTCGTTTTCAGAGGAAATAGTTTTGATCTCAATTTCTGGTTCAACTTTGGAAATATGCTGCCAAACCAGAAAGGTAGAGAAACGGGAAACATTGCAATGTTAATAGAGACAACAAAAATGGAGAATAGGAAAATGTTCTCATTGAAATTTTTTTGATGCAAATTTTAGTTGACATGCCTCTTACATGAATAGATATCTAAAGATCAAACCCTTAGGGCCATATCATGAAATCTGTAAATGATATTATAACAAAATCACCCAACTATCTTAGTTGCATGAATTGTTGGTGGGTGAAAGGTATTATGACACAAGCAACTAATCAAACTGCAAACTGATAATTAGTCTTCAAACTCGTGTTAAATTACCTGGTGTCTTCTCTCTTGGTAATAACAGTCATCTGACCAAGGATTTGCCACCATGATTTTGCCTAATTTCAACGCCCACTCTAGAGCTCGTGGTGTATTTAGGGATGGAGCTCGAGAGTTAATTTCGGCTAGAGTTGCCAATTTCCTCCGACAACTTAAATCATATAATACCATCAAAAGACGTCCTACTTCATCCAAAATAACACATTCTTCGCCAGTGTTTACAAGTTCTGTTAGTTGACCCTGATGAAAATTAAAAAGATAATGTTTTATTAAACTAAAGAAATTTGAAAGGAATAGATCTTAATAAATTATAGAAGTATGCAATTATGGTGTGTGTGTGTGTGTGTGTGTGTGTGTGTGTGTGTCACCTTTTTATATGACAGACCAACGCCACGAGTGAAATCCGTGAAGAACCAAATTAGGTCTGCAATTTCGGTCAACGCGGACACACTGTGTCGTATCGTTTCCTCCTCCTTTTCTGGTTTAACCAGAATTAGGTTGTGACCAGATCGTTTTAGATTCTTCATAGAACTTGAAAGAGCGCCGTTACGCGTTACTAAAACCAAATTAGCTGGTGCTCGGACATTCTGGGTATACGAGGAGATCCCAATAGACATTTGAGTTTCCGCACACTCGTGGTCTTGAGTACATGAATGCACAAAAAATAAAAATTATAACCTGACTAAGATAACATATGATTTAAAGCAATTTATGGACGAGGCAAATACCTGTTTTTCTAGTAGACATCTTAATTCGTGTGTTGACTCGACCACTCATTGCCCAGTTTTGAAACAACCACTTGTCACTTTTCTTATTCTTCTTTTCGGTGGGATAATTCTCTTTTTTTATATACAGTTCAAAATCAACAAATCCTCTCATATTTGCAAGGCGAATAGCATCGACAACATTCGCTAATAAGAAACTTGGGCTATCCGGTGTCGTGGTGAACGGAGCCGAATCGTAATCCCAAAATATGCCAACAGGAGCATCGATAAACCTATCTTCAACTTTTATGTTGTCTTGCAAAAGAGGGATTATAGAAGTTTCAATTGAACGAGTAGTTGATTTGAGTGTGACCTAGTTAGAAAGATTATCTAGTTAGTTTAACCAAACATAAACAACAAGATTCAAGTGGACTCTTGCTAGTGACCTAATTAAATGATAACACGTTTAATTTCATAGACAATCTGAAAGTGTGACTGTACCTCACTCCATCTTCCAATATTATCTTCGCAGATATAATGGTAGCATATGTCTTGCCCAAGTGCGGTACCAGAAGTTGATTCGACTGTTATGATCTAGTTAAAAAGATTAGGTATGTTAGTTTAACCACACATAAACAACTAGATTAGCTACATTTTAATTTCACCAACACAGACAAATCTGAAAATGTTACGAGTTTTATAGAAAATATGTACCTCAGTCCATATTTCAGCATAATTGTTTTTTTTGATGTTGAAGCGCAACTTTGTATCTCGAAGTGTAAGAGAGGCCACCCAATTCAATTTTGTTACTAAAACCTCTCTAAGAAACAAACAATACCCTATAGGGTACTCATTAAGGAAAGAGCACTCATCTCGTAAACAAGCAGCAAATGCGTATCTGAAGACAATAAAAAATAAATCAAGGTTAATAAAATACTATGAATAAATTTCGTAACAAATTACACCAGCACCTACTTTGATTCTGAGTTCGCAATCCTTTGACTAAGCTTCTTGTTATTCAAGAGATCAGACGACAAGCTTTTTAGTAACGCAGATGTGAGATTGGAAGTGAAATCCATCTTAGGATCCACATAATCCAATGGGGGATACCCTGAAAGGCGATACAAATGAACATCCTTCACCGGTTCGTCCTCGCAAATTTTCCCGACATGTAAACCAAGTTTTAAAGTGATTTTAAGCATCGACGGTGGGCCTTCCCATATTGCTGCAAGATTATCTTCAGTTGCACAAACCCTTTCCTTTTGAAGGATAATAAAACTTCGCAATAGACTATTTATACATCCACGTGCAGGACTTTCATCAGATGCGTGCAGAGACGACTGTAATACACAAAAATATGGTGAGGTAAACAACCACATATGATTTTCACTAAACTCGTAAAACAAGTCATGCCATGTTCAGAAACTCAACATA
Organism: Quercus ilex subsp. ballota; assembly: GCA_032727855.1. Lineage (NCBI taxonomy): Eukaryota > Viridiplantae > Streptophyta > Magnoliopsida > Fagales > Fagaceae > Quercus > Quercus ilex. The sequence continues at coordinate 42,932 of JAVFWQ010000041.1, forward strand.
GTTGGTATGCCATGTTCTATTTTTTCTTGTAATTATTTGAACTCATAAAACCAAAAGGCGCGATATATAAAATTAAATGAAATTTCGTACCTTTTTATAAATGGCCACATCTCCACGAAGAAAATCTTCGTACGTCCATATTACATCACAATTAGCTGCTAAGGACTGAAGGATGCCAGATTTAGTTACAGATAAAATACCCGGATAAACAAGACATGCTGTCCATTTTTTCTGTTTAACCATTGATAGCAGACTGCTGAAGTCTGCATCTCCTGCATAAAAAATAGAACATTTTTACTTTCAAGTAGGGCAATTTCAAAGTTTATCGAACCTTGTTTCAAAGTTTCAATACCTGATATTAGAATAATGTTCATCGGCTGATTCGACTTCAAGTAAAGTAGCTTTAGGACATCATTAGTCAAAGCAGCGTCGGCAGCTTCGCGAGCGTAATCTAAATTAAAAATAAACACCATTAAAATGGAATAATAATAATAAAATAACGCAACATATATTTCAACACTGTATATTGTATATTGCAAGTACCATTATCCACCGGCTTGAACTTAACCCCTGGTATATTGCAAGTACCATTATCTAGCAGATGTGTCTCTTTTGCATAGCTGTAAATTTTTATAGATCCAAACATTCCGGCAGCTCTTACTGTCTGCGTGATATTCCGACGTATATCAGAGAGTTCACCCTTCTTATTCTCCTCTACGTCAGCCATAAATTCTGGTTTAGGAGTATTTTCTAGATCCCAATAAATACGCACGGGTCTGGTACCATATGAAAGTCCGTCTACCTCCTCCATACATCTGCATAAATTAAGTTTCAATGTCACTGATAAATCAGAAAAGGACTTCTAAAATTGAAGTACGTGTGTATCTTGTAAAAACAAATGACGAAAGAAATGGTTTAAACAAGGTAGCCACATTATTTAGGTTTTTTTTATTTAAGTTACTAATCTTATTCAACAAGAACATGTATGATATTGATATCCCTCTAAAAACAAGAACAAAGCGGAATCTACAACTAAAAAAGCCTATAACAATTTGGTCCTATCTAAACCGTAAACTACACCAAAATTCACCCAAAAATAGGTTCCCTTCTAGCATTCAATGTAAATAATAAGTATGAAAAAAAAAACACGGTGTGGAAGGAAAAAAAACAAGAAAATCATTTCGGTAAATTTCGATAAGTTTCTCACCGTTTCTGGTGAACGACGAGAGATTCATGTAGCTACTTCGATTTTGTTGTTTTAGGGTTTTAGTTCTTGAAAAGAAAAAAAAATCTCGCAATTAAGCAAGTGAAATTTACCTCCTCCGATCACCAGCGCAATCATCCTGTGCTTCATCAGACGTGGAATCAGAATCCTGCACTTCATTGGAAGGAAAGGTGCCGCTCCGACCACCAGCGCAATCCTCCTGTGCTTCATCAGACACTTCATCAGACGTGGAAGGAATGGTGCCGTTGTTTGCGGTGAGGAAAGATAGAACGGCAGCGTTGAGATCGAAGTGTTCACGTTTGAGAAAGAAAAGTGCTGCTTGTTCGGTTGAAGAAGTTATTTTGATAAAAGAGTTTATTTGTGCGGTGTGAAGATCAGGATCGTCAGAAAGAGAATCGGAAGGTGATTCAGGAGTCCCGTTGAAGTCAAAGAAATCTGAAATGGCATCATCGAGATTGTTATTATTCTTTTTCAGAAAAAAGATTGCTTGTTCATCGGTTGAAGAAGTAACATCAATGAATTGTGTGGCTTTGGAATTAGGGCTTAAGGAGGCATCTTCTCTTTCCATTGGTTCTTTAAGCTTTCTCTTATCACTCTCTAATTTCACCATCACAAATGATATTTTTACAACCACTTTATTACCTTTATTATGTTATGAAACTATTAGAATAAGAATAAGAAGAACATGATTAAAGAGAAGAAGAGAGAATAGAGAGAGAAGAAAGAAGATTATATTATTCTGGTGTAGTGTGCAATTAGATTACATATAAGCTCTATTTATAGAGAAATACAATGACTTGGGGAGCAAGCACCAATAACGTAGGGAGCAAGCACAATATGCTCATAGATGATTTAAGTCGTCATTGATTGAGATTCATTATTAAAATACAACAAATCTTCCACAAATATATATCATAACCAAATATATCGCATTTCTTTATTTATTTATTTTTTTATAACTAAATACAAAGTTTGTACACAAAAATTACGTGAATCAATTTTAATTTCAAACTAGAAATTAAAAGGGAGGATATAAAAGTTTTGCCAAATAAAAATATATTTTCACACAAAATTTTCCCAAATTACATGAAAGCAAAACCATAAAATTAAAATACTTATTTGTCATCAAAAGAAAACACAAATATTGACCAGAACAAATTGATGTA
>JAVFWQ010000042.1:0-55161 GCA_032727855.1 Quercus ilex subsp. ballota
TTTAGGAGGTAGTACTTCGTTTGTTGATAATGTTGACCCAGATAGACTTAGTTATTTTGAAATACAAGATATTTGTTCTGATGTGGGGGCAGTTAGTACAAGTAGATATCATTATCTTATTCCTGGAAGTAATTTGGAGCAAGGGTTAAGGCTTATAAATGGAGATGATGATGTAGGTTATATGTGTGAGATTCATGCTGCGTGGCCTACATATAAGATAACATTATATGTTGAGGGTGGTGAGGAGCCACTTGCAGTTGAACAACCATTTGGTAATGAAGAAGTAGCAAATGATGATGATGTGGTGGTGCTGCATGAGGGAGGTAATGTGGATGCTGAAGGAGGTTAGAGTGATGATGATTGGTTAGAGGAAGGGTTTAAGGGGCCAAATTTTGATGATGATGTATTTGGAAATGTAGATGATGGGCCATCTACACATGTAGCCCCACATAGGCCCTCTGAAGGAGATGATGGGCCATCTACACATGCAGCCCCACATAAGACTACTGCAGCTGACAAAGACCCATCTCTTGAAGAGGGTGAATGGATTGACCCACCTCTTGAAGATGACATGGAAAGTCTAGTGGGGTTTGATGATGATCAGCCAGCAACAGCTACTGCTGCAAAAGAACCTGAGTTTAATGTCCAAACTGACATGAGAAAACCAGAGTTAAAGAAAGGAATGAAGTTTCCAAACTCTAAGGTATTTAGGGAGGCATTGAGGGAATATGCTATAAAGAAGTCAGTAGATATCAAGTTCAAGCTGAATGAGAAGAAGAAGATTTCAGTTTATTGCATAAATGAATGTGGATGGAGGTGTTATGCATCTCAACTACCTGGGGAGTTGACATTCCAAATAAAAACATTCAATTCAGAGTGCACCTGCCCTAGATCCTTCAAACACAGCCAAGTGACTTCAAGTTATGTTGCAAAGAAGTTTATGCAGGAGTTTGACAAAAACCCCAATTGGAAAGTGGCTGGTGTTCAACATCATGTGAAGCAAGCACTTGAAATTGACATATCTGACAGTCAAGTGTATAGGGCAAAAAAGAAAGCTACTGAGTTGATTACTGGGGATGAACAGTTGCAATATGGGAAGCTTAGGGATTATGCAGAGATGATAAGATTGAATGATAAAGGAAGTAGGGTTATTTTGCAAACTGAAATAGAAGATGAAAATGCATAGCCCAAATTTAAGAGAATGTATATCAGGTATAATGCACAAAAACTTGGGTTTTTGGGAGGTTGTAGACCAATTATTGGTTTAGATGGGTGCCACCTGAAAGGGAGATTTGGGGGGCAAATACTTTCTGCCATAGCTAGAGATGCAAATGATAATATTTTCCCAGTTGCATTTGCTGTTGTTGAGCAAGAGAACAAAGATTCATGGGTATGGTTTCTGTAGCAATTTTCAGATGACATTAGGAATCCAGAGCAACTTAATCTGGTCTTCATCACTGATAGACAGAAGGTATAACCTACAATTGTACTAACATATTTAACCCACATATTTAAAGTTCAATAATACATGCTTCAGTTGAGTTCAACATGTTTAACTAACATATTTACTTGATCTGTTTTGTATATGAATTAGGGCCTTATACTTGCAATTGAGATGCTGTTCTCAACTTGTGAGCATAGGTATTGTGTGAAGCATATCTATAATAATTTCAAAATAGATCATAAGGGCTTGGAGTTGAAGGATGCACTGTAGAGATGTGCTGCAGCCACAACAATCAGGGAGTTTGAGAGAAGAATGCAGGAAATAAAGGATTTGGATGTCATGGCATGGGAGTATCTTGCTGAAATCAACCCTGCACAATGGTCTAAGTCTCACTTTAGTAGTAGAGTTTTGTGTGACTGTTTAGCTAATAACTTGAGTGAGTCCTTTAATGCCATGATCTTAGAAGCTAGGGATAAGCCAATTTTAGCAATGTTGGAGTGGATCAGAGTTAGGCTCATGACCAAACAATACAAAAAGATGAAAGGTATAGCAAAATACACTGGAAATGTTTGTCCTAATATTCAAGACAAATTAGAGAAGTTAAAACATGAATCTATACCTTTCAGTGCTACTCCAGCAGGCAGCCTCATGTATGAGGTTGATAATGGTCGTGAGAGACATGTGGTTGATTTGGCTAAGAAAGCATGCAGATACAATGCATATGCACATACAATTGAAGTCCATGTAACAAGATCAAGGTCTAAAACAGAGTTGAAACACTGATATGCACCCACAATCATTAACATTATTACTCATCTTTCAGATGGTAAGACACCTCTCAAAGTTTAATTATATCATTTTTGAAGCATGTTGTTGTTTACTTGATTTTTTTTTATAATAAACTTATTATATATGATTTTGAACTTGATATTGTCAGTTTGAGCTAGATAAGCTAAAGTTCTTGAGTAGTTATAGTTATTTAAATAATAACTAAATATCTAGGCTCTATGCAAAGAGATATGCTCTTACGAACATCTCTGTTTTTATAAAGCACCAATAGTTATACCATCTAAACGCAGATATTTTAGTTGCCATTGGAGTTGCAAAATGGACAATAAAAAATTCCTACATGTTAGAAGTTGCCCTCTTGAGAACTTAAGAGTGAAATCCAGACGTGCAGATGCTTTTAGTTGTCTCTTTTTGAATTGTTACCATGATGGTATTCAGATATAGATGTGAACGAAACACATTGTAGCGGATTTAAAAAAAAAGAAAAGAAATTTCCCTTTTTAAATGGATTTCGTTGTAGTTGTTTTGCTTCTTTGAGAAACTTTGCAATAAGAGACCTACTTGTAGTACATGAAAGTGAGTTACATATCAAATCAAATTATAGATATTATGAGATAAAAATTTTCATATTTAGCTCCAAGTGCAAGTAGTTAGTTTGATTTCTTTGGATCATCTATGGTATATACAAATAGAACTAGTGAATTCTTTATCTTTTCATATGTGAATTTGTAAAAGTGATTTCTTAGTAAACAAATTGCATCATATATAAATGGATAATCTAGGGTGAATAGAAAAAGATACCAGCAAGGGTTATGTTTTAAAGTGTTAATTATTTTAAAAATTAAATTAACAGTAAAGGATCAATGTGAAGGCTCAAACTAGGGTATCCTGGTTAAAACACGCTTGTTTTACCAGTAAGTTATGGCCTCTAAGATGTTTAAAAATACATATACATGTAAATAATTCTATGCATGAATGTTAATTATCTTATGCTTACCACTAAGTTAAGATATAAAGAACTCACAATTAAATTTGAATTAATATTTTATTAATCACCAATCAAAATTAACTTAGGATAATCTTATGCATGAATGTGCATGAGAAATTTGGGCATTCTAGCATTTTACCCCCTTTTATTTTTTTAATTGGCAAAATGCCCTTGTTTCGAAACTATATAGGTGCGTGCCCCTGTTTCGATACTCGATGACCCTAAAATCGAGTTACTTAAAGTACTCGATTGGTTTAAAATCAAGTTATACCCGATCAAACTTTAAAAAAAAAAAAAAAATTCATGAAACTCGACTAAATGAAAATCGAGTTCCAAAACGTCACTATAGGGCTTAAAAACGTCACTATAGGGATAAAAAACGCCGCTATAGGGCCACTGAAACTTGGTATAAAAAAATTTTCCAGAAAAACGCCACTATAGGGATTAAAAAACGTCGCTATAGGGTCACTGAAACCTGGTATAAAAATTTTTTCCAGAAAAACGCCGCTATAGGGCTTAAAAACGTCACTATAGGGCTTAAAAACGCCGCTATAGGTCTCCCTGAATATTGGCCGATCACACTTGTAAAATTTTTTTGCATGGAACTCGATTTCCCTAAGCTCGAGTTACATGCAAATTTTTTTTTTTTTTTTTTTTTTTTTTTTTTTTTAAGTTTGATCGGGCATAACTCGATTTTCTACAAATCGAGTATTTCATTAAAACTCGATTTTAGGGTAATCGAGTATTGAAACAGGGGCATATCCCTATATAGTTTCGAAATAGGGGCAAATTGCTAAATAAAAAAGCAATTAGGGGCAAAAGGCTAGAATGTCCTGAGAAATTTGGGATTCATGTTTGCAAGCTAGGTCACACTTTGCAATTTTCAACCATCTTTTCATTATATATGTCAATGTGATCTATTTTAAATGTTCAACCTTAATAATAGAAAATAAGTGCTTGCAGGGATATCAATATGACTCAATGTGATCTACTTCATTATGCATGTCAGTGTGATCTAGGTCACACTTGCAGTTTTTAACCATCTTTTTAGGTTTCAGAGGTATTTCAATAAATTTTTAGGTTCTAAGGGTATTTCGGTAATTTTAGAGGGTTTCAAGGGGTATTTTGGTCATTTTTCAAGTTTTGAGGGTATTTCAATCATTTTTTAGGTTTCTAATCCACTACAGTCATTTTTAGGTTCTAAGGGTATTTTAGTCACTTTTTAGGTTGCAAGGTCATTTTAATAATCTCATTTCGGTCATTTTTTAGGTTCTAAGGGTATTTTGGTCATTTTTTAAGTTTTAGGGTCATTTCGATCGTTTTAAAGATTCTAAGGGTATTTCGGTCATATTTAAGGTTTCAAGTGCGTTATAGTTGTTTTTTAGGTTCTAAGAGTATTTCAATCATTGTTTAGTTACAAGGTCATTTTTTAGGTTTCAGGATCATTTCGGTCATTTTCAAGGTTCTAAGGGTATTTCAGTCATTTTTTAGGTTCTATGGGTTTTTCTATCTTTTTTAAGTGTATTATGGTTTTTTTTTTAAAAAAAATTATAAAGGCATTTCAATCACTTTTTAGGTTACAAAGTCATTTCGGTCATTTTTTAGCTTTCAAGGTCATTTTTTAGGTTTTAGGGTCATTTAAGTCATTTTATAGGTTCTAAGGGTATTTTGGTAATCTTTTAGTTTTTAAGGATATCCTAATAATTTATGAGAGTTTCAAGGTATTTTGGTCACATGTAATGTTGGTATTGCTTAATGTGACAATAGACCATCAAATATAAGAAAAAATAAATAAATGAACCGTTGAATGTAATAAAAGTACGGTTACATGTGATATTGGTACTGCCTAATGTGGTAATGAAACTATCAAATGTAAGAAAAGAGACAAGGGTACTACCGAATGAGGTAAAAATACAGTCACATGTGATGTTAGTACTGCCTAATGTGACAATGGAACCATCAAATATAAGAAAAAAAATTAAAGTGCCACCAAACATGAGAAAAGTACGGTCAAATGTAATGTTAGTACTATCTAATGTGACAATAGAACCATCAAATATGAGAAAAAAAATAAAGAAATCACTGAATGTGATAAAAGTACAGTCACATATGATAAAATATTAGCATTTGCTACGCAAAAGTTCAATATATCTAGCCAGAAATTTTTTTGAAGCATTCAATGATTTATATTGTTTTTGTGAGTTAAAAGATAGAAAACTTGTAATGATATGTAGAAAGAAAGTAATAAAAAAAAAAAAAAAAAAAACCGATCTGAATCCTGTAAGACAATCAGACGAAACAAAGAAACATAGCTCAGGAAAGAGCATAGCAGCTAAGACACATTACATGACAGTGTTGCATAAAGAAAAGCTTGACATAAAAACTGCTAAGAATATGAAGTGTTGGTACTCTGCGAGGAAAATAGTAGCTCTATAAAGATGGCCTTCGGTTGTAACTGAATTTTTTCAAAGTAGAACCTGTTACAAGCATTCCATGATGTATTGAAGCCATATCTTGTTGTGAATAGGCTAATTTTCAATATCATTGAAACATTGAATGTATTTTCTAATTTTGACTCTTAAGGTAGTTTCATTGTTCATTTACAAAATCTTTTACAAGGATTTAGAGTGCAAACCAAGAAGAATGTAATAAAATTTATTTTTTATTTTATTTTATTTTTTATATTGGTTTTACTACTAAAATGTAATTGATCGTGTGCCTTTATATTTCTAATTTCTTGTAATGTTTCAAATTGAACAATTTTGATGTTGCCAATACAGTCATGAATTAATGCAAGAGTTTGATCCAATAATAAACAAAACTTTATCGAAATGTATACTTTGATTACAAGGTTATTAGAACAAGAGCCCTAATTAAATACACAGTCTTGGGCAATGATTTATTTCCCTCAATAAAAACCTAAAATTTGCATTCACAAATTCTGTAAGGATGCAAGTTGAAGCCAAAGTGTAATGAATAAGATAATACCCAGGCAAAATACTTCCATTCAAAACAATTTTTGAATCATACAAGTGGCTGCTAAAGGTAAATGTTGAAGTTTATGTATCCAAAAGAAAAATATATTTCTACAATACTTCTTCTTAATGGTAGTACTTATGTGAGAACATGTGTCATTCACTAACCTAAAGGTGAACTTGCTTTCTTATCGTGACAATAGATGTTATGCAATTTTGTTTGTGTTTCTATTTATTTCGTTTTGTAATTTTTTGAGGAACTATAGTTACTCGATGAGGTATATCATATATCATATCAAGATTGTTCTGAATCTAGTGAAGCTTTTGTATGCTTCTTTTATTGTGTTGTTCTATGTTCTCAGAATACATACACATATACGCGTTATGATTTTCGGTTTTTTATGAGGTAGTTGTATTATTTGATTACCTGCTTGCAGCTTTCTTGTCATGACAATTGATGTTATGAAATTTTGTTTGTGTTATTATTCAATTCGTTTTGTAATTTTAGATGCTATGAGATGGTTTTTATCCAACCTGGGATAAGATCCTGTCCCATTTATATCTCTATTGTTCTGAATCTAGTGAAGCTTTTGTATGCTTCTTTTATTGTGTTGTTCTATGTTCTCAGAATACATACACATATACGCGTTATGATTTTCGGTTTTTTATGAGGTAGTTGTATTATTTGATTACCTGCTTGCAGCTTTCTTGTCATGACAATTGATGTTATGAAATTTTGTTTGTGTTATTATTCAATTCGTTTTGTAATTTTAGATGCTATGAGATGGTTTTTATCCAACCTGGGATAAGATCCTGTCCCATTTATATCTCTAATGTCCTCCAATTTTTGTATTTAAGAGAATCAAATCATAAGAATATTCCAAAAAATTACTAAAGGTGGTAGCTTGTAGGTTTTCATACATTTTTTCTTATTATTATTGTAAGTAATTGGCAAGAACACGGTAAGGTTACTAATGTCAATGCTCAATGTGTAAAAAATCTCATTATGAGAGGACTATAAAAATGACAAGCCCTTTGTCTGTCATTGTCTTAGTTATTTGAACTAGCACATTCTGTCCATCATGACCCAACAATGTTAATCCACCCTCAATGATAGGCTACATCGTTGATATCTATGATCAAATCAAGACTATATATAAGTTAACATTCAAAGGAAATTGTTCTCAAACAATATATCATTTCAGCTTCACATGAAGACAAGTTGAAAGAAAAAAGCGTTTGTATACCCTTAGGATCCACATGAATAAAACCTATGATAGGCTTAGTTCAATTTCAGAATGCTTGTTTTGTCTATAATGGGCTTCAATTATTGACTGTAATAAGCAAGAAACACTGGGGTCATTTGTGTATTGACTACCAGTTAACTTGAGATGTTTGGTTTGGATCAGACTTGATTATCCGAGTGGAGAATTTGGAGCCAAGAGGCCCCCATAAAAGTCTGGATTTGTTGTTGTTGGCCTGAGAAGGAATTGCTTAACCAAGGAACATATATAGATGATTTTTTGTGGTTTTTCTAGCTACTTTAAGGTCCATCTGGAAATAAAGAAGCAAAGCTACTAGGGAAGGTGAAGCTAATACTGCAGTCAATATGCTAATTTATAAAACATCTTTGGTTTCTAAGAGCAAGCATGGTGGGACAGCAGATGCAAGAGAGAGAAATGTCTTTGCCTCTAAACAAAGATGCATGTCTTGGTTGGTAGCTCATTATACTTGTGGACGGCTTTTGGGGACGAAGTGGTAAATGGAAAGGAGCAAGTTTTGTTGGCAAAAACAGAGAAGGCAAGATCAGGGCAGCTAAGAGAAAAATAGAGAAAGAGATATGAAATATGGGTCAGAGGTTTGAGTGATGAGAAATGAGTTTTGAGTTTTGCCTAAACCAAACAGCCTTATAATTACTGCAACGAAAATCTTATATAAGCATTAGTATCTATCCTTCTGTTTCTCTTACTGTAGACTCCTACACAATCACATGCTGTGTTACATATTCCTATCTGCTTCTAGTTATGATTCACCTCAATTTGTTTAAATACTTGTTAAAGCTTAAAGGAGCACTGGATCAAGTTCTAGCAACAAAGGCTGCTAGTCTAAACGAGAAACAAAAGTTGAAAGGACTAATTACCTTTGAACTATGAGCACATAAATCATTCGGGAGCTACACGTGGTTTTAAAACCATTGAGATCACTATTTGTCAACCTCAGATTCTGAAATCTCACTGATTATCATTTAATCTGTTGTGTCGTAGAAGAACCGTAAAGTGAGAGGCATATGTAGCAACCGAATTAGTCCAAAACAAGATTAGCGTCTTTTAACTTTTAAGTCCACTGTGTCAAAGAGCATCTACTTCAAGTAGTAACACAATTTTAGCCAAAAATCCATTATAAAGATAACACTTAACAAATGATTTAAAAGCTTTTAGTCGAGAGTGCACTTGAAATTTAATAAATTAAGTTGCACCTAGAGAAAAACAAAATGATAATTATGAAAGATATTAATTAAGTAATACAGCAAGTTGCAGCTGGTTCTGCTCTAGCTAATGCAGGTGCAGATTTTGTCTTCAAGGGGGAGTTACCTAGGCTGGTTTTCAAATAATACTTTCTTCATCATAAGAAAGCTTTTTTTTTTTTTTTTTTTTGTTTTGGGAAATAGTCCCAACTATCAAAGATATTAAGCATCTATTTATCAGAATACAGCAAGTTGAGGTGTCTCTAATCAAAAGAACAGCCAATGCAGTTGTTAAGGGAAGAAGTGGTAAATGGATAGGAGCAATTTTTGTTGGCAAAAACAGAGAAGGCAAGAGGAGGATGGCTGGTTGCTATAGTTGGACAATGACAAGCAAAATTGTGGTTATTTGTCTGCAATTAGAGAGGCTTTGTTGATATTCCATCTGCAGAAGTTTCAAAAATGGGTGGTGTAAAACCAAGCAGATTGATGGATGCAGTTTGCATCCACCAATTATAGACCTATAGCAATTCAGAAGTTGCGTGCATGGTTTGAGACAAATTGAAAAGGACAAATATGGCAACGAAGTCATACAATCTATCAGACTCTAGTTTTCAAAAATAAAAAGATCCACTAGACAGTCCAAACCTGTACGTAGAATAACGAAAGCACTCCAAAACAATCACAGGAGGTGATACATATTCCTATCTGCTTCTAGTTATGATTTGCTTCTATTGCATCAAAAAACTTGTTCATGACCTAAAGGAGACCACTCGTCTGTGCATTGAACCAAGTTCTTGCAACAAAGGATGCTAATCTAAAAGAGAAAAAAAAAGTTGAAAGGACTAATACCTTTGAACTATTAGCACGTCAATCATTAGTGAGCTACATGTGGTTTCAAAACCACTGAGAACACTATTTGTCAATCTCAGAGTCTGAAATCTCACAGATGATCAATTAATCTGTTGCATTATAGAACTGTTAAGTGAAGGGCATATATAGCAACCTAATTAGTCCAAATTACAAGCTCATTGGTGTCTTTTTTAAGTCTACTGTATCAAAGAAAATTTACTTTAGTTCTAAAACAATTTTAGCCTAAAATCTATTGTAAAGATAACATTTAACAAATGATTTAAAGCTTTTTATCGAGAGTGCATCTGAAATTTAATAAATTAAGTTGCACCTAGAGAAGAAAAAATAATGATAAGCATCAAAGAACAGCCAATGCAGCTGCTTACTGGGTTACAAGTTCAGACAAAAGGATGTGTGTGCGCTTATGCAATTGGAAACATTTGCACACTCACAGTTTATCTAGTTCACATTATCTCTAAAGCAGAAACAGAAAATGTTTGAATCCTTTCACAATTACTAAACAAATTAACATGGAGTATCAATTTATTACAGAAGATCATCCCACTCAGCCAAAGAGAAGAACACATGTTCATAAATTATAACACAACAAAGTTCAAATAAAAAGCAATTCAGAACCAAAAGAGCTAAGAATTACACGGAAACACATTTGAGAGCCAAGTTCTAGTTGCGGGTCCACGCAGACCACACCACACAATTATTTCTTGAGTCGGCTTTGGCTTGATGACGTATCCTATATCAAACCAACAACAACAAAAAATAAATAAATAATAATAATAATAATATATCAAACCAACAAAGAAAAGCAAACCAATGAAAACAAATTAATAGGAAGAATAATTAAAATGGATAGGCATGTGTGTTCGGGGTTTGACTTACAGAGGAAGAGTCATCTGAATCTGCTCCCCCCACCTTGAGATTTCACTGTAAAGGGTACCAAAAGAAAAAGGAAAAAGAGATTAGAAAGAAAGCGAGGAGGAGGAGAAATGGATAACCAACAAATTGAATCGTTTCAAATAAAACAAAGATGTAAAGTGAATAGACAGAGTCATACCCATCGGTCTTCAAGGAACTGACATCGAGGTTCAAGGACCATCTTCATATCATCATTGTCCCAATCCAGAAATTCCCAACATTCTTTCTCTATTTTGATTTGTAATGAAGAAGGCGGAGAAGATAGTTTTCCATCAATAAGGTGCAGAGAAAGAGGTAATCTCTTAAGCGTCGGACATCTTTCGATCAGAATAGAATTGAGAGAATCACAAAGTATTACATTACTTCTACTGCATATGGTCTTCAGCTCCGGTAAATCATATAATCTCAAATTCCTCAATCGGGGGAATATTTTCACAATTTCTTTTGCTTCTTCTTCTTCAACTTCATCATCAGATGATTCAGATGCTTCAGCCCCACTTCTTATTTCCCGTAAGTGTCTACAGATGCCGACCTCAATCTGTTCCAGGTTGTCCAGCAGCAACCCAGGCGGGAAGAGCTTTTTTATATACGGAGAACCAGTTATTGAAAATTGTTTGAGGCGGGAAAAGGTGCCGAGGGGGACGACCGGTGCTGGTGCGACTTTCTCTTCTCTAAACAGTCCCTCTAAAATATCCAAACCGCATAGATAAAGAATCTCAAGGCTTTGAAGAGAACAGGTGTAAAAATAAGAATTAATGTATTCTATTTCTTTATACTCCTTAAACAAAACAGTCTTTTTCCAGGGGCCCGAAGAAAAAAGGAAACGTGGACTTCCGCAAATTACTAGGGCACAAACGTCTTTTGGGAGTAGACATATATTGCAGTCACTTAAAATTACACTATCGCCCAACTCGGCAACTCCCAGCTGGCTAGCTGGCTTTTTTTTATTCACGGCATATATGTAATGGCTAGGTCCTCCCTCCTCTAAGGATTCAACATATGTATTGAAGCCTTTAACGCCATCAAATGAGCCTTCAAAACACTCTAATTTCTTCAACCTTACCATCTCCTCTCCATTAACTTCTAAACCATCAAAATGCAATTTGAGGACTTGGAGTTGACAGAGTTTGGGTAAAATCCCTGGTGGCATCTTCTTTTGATTAATTGAAAGTCTCTCAACATTAAGGTATCTCAAATTGACCAACATTTCCAAACCATGAGGTATTTCTTTCACTGACTTAAGCCTTAATGAAGTAAGATGCTTCAAGTAGACTGAATTTGGTAAAGATTCAAACTCATGACAATCTACATGAAGAACTCTGAGTCCATGCAAGTGCACAAAAAATGAATCCGGGATGATGTTTACATATCCTCGTAGAAGCAAGGTCGAAAGCTTAGGACATTTTGGTGACACATATGGAAATTTTGAACCTCGTTTGCACATCAAAGAAACCTTTTCAACATCATTTTCCCATCCTTCTTCATTTGGAACATATTCTGATACCAGGAACTTAGCACCTGCAATCTGGAGGGCCATGTCTCTTATTAGATCATGCATCTTCACAAAACGCCTTTTTCCATAAATACCTTGGATTCTAAAAACTTCATATCCACCTTCTAATAAGCAGGCATTTTCAAGCATATTCAACAAAGTATGCCCCTCATCCAACTCTTCTTGCCTCTTCGTGCTTTTTATTACTTTCTCATCAATCAAATGCTCTATCAGCTCGTCTCTGATAATCTCAGAGTCTTCAGGGTATAGTGCACAATATAAGAGACAATCTTGAAGTTTCTTATCGTTTAAGCGTTCATAACTGAATTGAAGCCTCTCAAGTATGGCAGCTTCTGCATCTGCCGGCCCTTTTATTGATGCCCTCAACTTCTTTAATGCGTGCCTCCACTGTGAAGCATCAACTACATTTTTTAAACTTGTTGCTATCGTCTTGATTGCAAGAGGCAAACAAGCACATTCTTTAACAACATCCTCCACAATTTGTTTTATATCTTGATCATTCAAAACATCACGCCCCACTATATCCAAAAAAAAATTCCTCGACTCATCTTCTGAAAGAAGCTCCATCTTAATTTCCTTACAATCCATTCCTTTACAAACATCAATCTTTCGAGTTGTCAATACTAATTTGCATCCGTTTGATGGAGTAGGCTCCGGAATCCCTATATCTGCAAGACCAAATGCTTCCCACATATCATCTAGGATTAGCACATACCTTTTCTTATCTTCCAATGCATTTTTTAGCTTGCCTGCCCTTGTAGTATCATCCATAAACTCTGAGAGATCTAGATTCAACTTGCATGCAATATCCTGTTGAAGCTTGATAACATTAAATGGCTTTGATACAGTCACCCAAATTACGTTATCGAACTTTTTCCCTTCTAATAGATCATTATTAATTTGTTTCATGATCGTTGTTTTTCCAATGCCTCCCATGCCATAAACTCCAATCTTTCTAGAATCTTCATCTAGTAAGTGTTGCCAAACCTTTTCCTTTGTTCTTTTGGCTGTAGATTCTCCCACTAATGTTGTAGTTGACAATGTTTCTCCATGCCTTACAGTTACAGGTGGATCAACTACCAAACCATCACTGAAATTACCTTCTTGACGAAGTCCTTCTACGTTTTGTCTCTTCTCACATGCAAGTTTTCCTAGTTTCATACGTGAAAAACACATCCTTTTGTCAGCTTCTTGTTTAATGTTTTCTATCTCCGATTTCATTTTTTCTACCTTTTGGAGCCAATTTTTAACTTCTTCTTTTGGACTCTTTCCTGGTTGTGCATTCATTTGTGATTCTATGTCCTCCTTTCGACATTCTAATGCTTTCCATTTTTCCTCGAGAATTTCCATATGTTTATAGGCAAGTCTGTGATAATTGTAATATTTGCAAATCGGAGCACATATCACTTTTCCAAGTTCGAGAATTACGCTTACCATCTCCATTGGCAAGTCCCTGTATAATATATATACCAATATGGACGTTAAACATTTTGTTCACGTACAAAATTAAATTAATTGTAAAGGAAAGAGAGCATTTAAGTTCCAAATTTGGATTTGTTGTCAATATAATTCATCTAAATATTGAGTTGTTGAAAATAAGTACCTTTAGGTTTGATAGGACATAAAAAATCATACAAACATGGATTTTTTTTAAATGTAAAAAAAAAAAAAAAAAATCTTGAAAACATAAAATCTACATTGCAAAAGGGAAAGGGAGAGATGAAGAATGGAAGAAACAAAATAATAGAAATCAAAGATTATTCTAAACAAATCCAAGTATTTTTGGTTATTACTCCCACGCCCACCGCCCTAACCAACACCACTTCACTACCGCATAACTTATATAATAATATTTAACAAAGCTAACTAAATAAATCAAATTAAAGTATGATTATAACATCTAAAATCAAAATTGTCAACTCAAAAAAAAAAAAAAAATGTAAATTCAAAAGTGATAATAGGTGGCATATAAGCCAAAATAATTATTCATTTCTCATCATTTTCATCAACTTGTCTAATCAACTTTCATTTAAATCAATATTATCATCATGTATATCATCTTGCAAAATTATTTCTTCATTGACAATTTCTTTATCATCAGCAATATTTACTATATTTTCTTGTTCTTTTATTTTAATAACATTTTCTTTATATTTCTTCTCGACATTCTAGCTTCTTAGACTTACTAAAATATAACAAAATTAAAAATAATTATATTGTTGGTTAATACCTTATTCATAGTATAGAAAATACATTTGCAGATGTGGCCAGATTTTGTAGGGGAGAGAGAGAGAGAGAGAGAGAGAGAGAGAGAGAGAGAGAGATTATAAATATGTCGATGTATCATTTGATATTTATCATTCTAAATACGATATGATTCATATGATACTCATTTGTGTATTGTATGATTCATGAGCATCATTGAAAGCATTATAACAAATATGCGAATAGCCACTAGGAGAGTCGTAATGTAAAAATCTCACATTTGTAGCTAGAGAGTGGAGCAGTATCTCTTTAGATATGTGCATCGTCTTTGTCATAACTTTTTTAAGTATAATAATGCGGTATTCCCTTATCTCACGAAACCGATAGGTCTCATTATTTAATTTATTAAAATAACCATTTATGAGAGTAGAGGGTACATTATTCTTTGAGAATACCCATTAATCTCCCCTCGGGGCAACATTTTCTTTCTTCTTGTTTTCACTTAACATCTAAATATGTGATTGATGGAATATTCACAATAATTGAACCTTTTGGATTCAAATTGCTCGAATTGTAATCTTAATCACTTTCTATTACTCTGGTTTTGGAAGAATTAATATGTGTTGAGAACATATAGGCCCCTATTATGCTATTATAATTTTTTTTAAATCATTTTGTTTTAAAATATAAGGTTGTCATGAAATATAATTTTACAGTAAACTATATGTATATATTATCACATCATTTAAACCAATATATATATATATAAGCAATCCAATCTCAGTACAATAAGCATTAGGTCTGTTACTGACTGTTAGCATTTTAAAAAAAATCTCATCACAATTTATAAGCACGATAAAAAATCAGTAGCATGAGCTTTAGAAGGAAAACTACTGGGAAAACGAATGAGATTAGAAAGAAGTGGCAGTATACCTGGATTATAGAAATGGCAATATAATTGGCTTGAGTACCCGATATTTCTTCAAAGATACTGATTAAAGTAACCCCAAGAAGGTAACAAAGATCATCAAATTTCCAATCTAAATGCAATTTTTTTTTTTCCCTTTCTTTCTTGATTTAGAGTAGAAGACTCAATAAGTGAAGCAAAAGGCATTCAAATGGGAAAGGAAATGGGAAACTTGATTTTCTGATGACTGAAGAAAATGGGAAATTGGCAACAAAGTCAAGAGAAACTCTGTAGAATACGCTAAGAGAACACTTCAACTTTGGATTTCTTTCTCTTTCTTTCACTTTAAATTCTGTCGGTAGATCATTATTGGGGGTTAACGCTTGTGACTGGCTTTTTTAGGGCCGTATATTGTTTAAAAATTAAAAATTATTGTTCAAAAATATGTGTGAAAATAGGATGTTTGGTGGGTATTTTCAAACAACAAACAATATTTCATGTATTTTTATATATTTTTCTAGTTACACGTATTTTTATAAAAAATTTTAAACAATAATTTTTAATTTTTAAACACATATATTAAACAGGTCCAATATATGTGAATAAAAAAATATGTAATATTTTTTAAAAGATTAAAAATTATTATTTGAAAATATAAACCAAACACCCCATTATCTTTCGGTTCTCTCCCACTCCCTTTCCAGATCCGGTTTAATAATTTTGGAGGACTTAAGTGCAAATTTTAAGTAATTTTTTTATTTAAATAGTAATTAAATAATATTAATTAAAATTTTTATTTATTTATTTATTACGTGATTTACGGAGGAATATTACGTGATTTAATAAATTAGTATTACTAAAATATAAATAAGTTGATATAATATATATTAAATTATTAATTAGTATAATAGCTAATAATAATGGAAATTCTCAAAAAAAAAAAAATAATAATGGACAAAGTAAAAACTTGCATAAAAAATATATACTTAATTTAAGTGGGTATACGTTGGGTGTGGCCCGTGTCGGTGGATTAGAGAGTTTGTAGCTGTGTTTGTGGGGGCCTAAAATTGTTTCCCCTTTTTTAGATTATACTAGTTTTGGCTGCACGTGTAAGGCACGTGCTACTCCAGTGGTGAGAAAATTAATAAAAATTTTGTGTGTGAAACCGTAAATTTTGGCTCACTCAATTTGACTATATTAAAAAAAAGGTCTAAGAATACAATAAAATATAAAAAAAAAATTACAATATCTTCATTTTTAGGATTCGAATAGATATTTTTTTTATTTTATTTGAGAGAAATGCTACATTCGAAACATTTTTAGAACAAATTCTAAATGACAACTTGTTATTGGTTTTAAACTGATAACATTGTTATTGTTATTCTTAAAACATTTATTTTCAGTTGCGGTTGGTCACAATCTCATATTTTATTATTTTATTTCGACTTGTAAGAAATTAATACTTCAATATTTGTAAAGTATTGTGAAATTTTTTATGTCGGTATAACAATATATATGCTAGCTTACATAAATATTTAAAAGAAAAAAAGAAACACAAACCAATTAGTGGGAAAAAAAAAAGTTTAGGCACTGTAGAAATTAATGTTAAAATGTTGTGGACTTAGCATTTTTTTTATTTGATCTATAAGAAACTGAGATCTCAACAATTGTGAAAATATTGTGATGATAATAAGTGTTGTAACATTTTCTCAAAACATTTATTTTCAGTTGTAGTTGATCACAGTCTCATATTTTATTATTTTATTTCGACTTGTAAGAAATTGACATGTTAATAATTGTGAAATTTGTTGTGTCAGTATAACAATATATATGTCAGCTTACATAAATATTTATAAGAAACTGAGATCTCAACAATTGTGAAAATATTGTGATAACAATAAATGTTATAACATTTTCTTAAAACATTTATTTTCAATTTTGGTTGGTCAGAGTTTCATTTTTTTTTTTTTCGACTTGGAAGAAATTGATACTTCAATAATTGTGAAAATATTGTGAAATTTGTTGTGTCAGTATAACAATATATATGCCAACTTATATAAATATTTAAAAAAAAAAAAAAAAACACAAACCGATTACTGGGGGAAAAAAAAAAACTTTAGGCACTGTAGAAATTAATGTTAAAATGTTGTGAACTTAGCATTTTTTTTATTTGATCTATAAGAAACTAAGATCTCAACCAATTGTGAAAATATTGTGATAACAATAAGTGTTGTAACATTTTTTTCAAAACATTTATTTTCAATTGTGGTTGGTTATAGTCTCATATTTTATTATTTTATTTCGACTTGTAAAAAATTGACATGACAATAATTGTGAAAATATTGTGAAATTTGTTGTGTCAGTATAACAATATAAATGTTAGCTTAAATCAATATTTAAAAGAAAAAAAAAACACAAACCTATTACTGAAAAAAAAGAAAAGAAAAAAGTAACTAACTAAACCAAAGCAGTGTAGCTACCGTGCTTAAGAAATTGATACCTCAATAAATATTGTGAAATGTTTTGTGTCAGTATAACAATATATATGCCAACTTATATAAATATTTAAAAGAAAAAAAAACACATAACGATTATTGGAAAAAAAAAAAAAACTTTAGGCATTGTAGAAATTAATGTTAAAATGTTGTGAACTTAGCATTTTTTTTTTTATTTGATCTATAAGAAACTGAGATCTCAACAATTGTGAAAATATTGTGATAACAATAAGTGTTGTAAAATTTTTTCAAAACATTTATTTTCAGTTGTGGTTGGCTACAGTCTTATATTTTATTATTTTATTTTGACTTGTAAGAAATTGACACATCAATAATTGTGAAAATATTGTGAAATTTGTTGTGTGAGTATAACAATATAAATGTTAGCTTACATCAATATTTAAAAGGAAAAAAAAACACAAATCGATTACTAAAAAAAAAAAAAGAAGACTAGCTAAACCATAATTGTGAAAATATTTTGAAATTTGTTGTGTCAGTATAACAATATGAATTTCAACTTATATCAATATTTAAAAGACAAAAAAAAACACAAACCAATTACTGGAAAAAAAAAGTGACTAACTAAACCATAGTTGTGAAAATATTGTAAAATTTGTTGTGTCAGTATAACAATATTATATCAGCTTACATCAATATTTAAAAGAAAAAAAAAACACAAACTAATTACTAGAAAAAAAAAAAAAAAAAAAAAAAGACTCACGAAAATAGCACTGTAGATGAACAGTGTCAAAACACTGGATGTACAGTGCGAAAGCACTGTAGCGGCATTGCCAAAACATTTATTTTTAGTTATGGTTGGCTACAGTCTCATATTTTATTATTTTATTTCGACTTGTAAGAAATTAACATGTCAATAATTGTGAAAATATTGTGAAATTTGTTATATCAGTATAACAATATAAATGTCAGCCTACATCAATATTTAAAAGAAAAAAAAAACACAAACCGATTACTGAAAAAAAAAAAGTGACTAACTAAACCATAATTGTGAAAATATTGTGAAATTTATTCCGTCAATAAAACAATATAAATGTCAGCTTACATCAATATTAAAATAATTTAAAAAAAAACCTAAACCGATTACTAAAGAGAAAAAAAAAAAAGAAAAAAGAAGAAGAAGAGTGACTCACGAAAACGGCACTGTATATGAATAGTGAATAACACTGTATAAACAGTACCAGAGTGCTGTAGCGGTATTGCCGCTTTTTGTTGTATTAATATAACAATATAAATTTCAACTTATATCAATATTTAAAAGAAAAAAAAAACACAAAACAATTACTGGAAAAAAATAGTGACTAACTAAACCATAATTGTGAAAATATTGTGAAATTTGTTGTGTCAGTATAATAATATTAATATCAGCTTACATCAATATTTAAAAAAAAAAAAAAAACACAAATTGATTACCGGAAGAAAAAAAAAAGAGTCACGAAAATGGCACTGTAGATGAACAGTGTCAAAACACTAGATGTACACTGCGAAAGCACTGTAGCGGCATTGCCAAAACATTTATTTTCAGTTATAGTTGCCTACAGTCTCATATTTTATTATTTTATTTCGACTTGTAAGAAAATAACATGTCAATAATTGTGAAAATATTGTGAAAATATTGTGAAATTTGTTGTGTTAGTATAATAATATAAATGTCAGCTTACATCAATATTTAAAAAAAAAATACAAACAGAATTATTGAAAAAAAAAGTAACTAACTAAACCATAATTATGAAAATATTGTAAAATTTATTATCTCAATATAATAATATATATGTCAGCTTACATTAATCATTAAAAAAAAAAAAAAAGCCTAAACCGATTACTAAAGAAAAAAAAGGAAAAAAAAAAGAAGAGTGCCGAAGCGCTGTAGCAGGCATAACGGCTTTTATATATAAGATATAAAAGGAAAAAAAAGTACGAATGGAACGCTGGAAAAAAAAAAACCTGTAGCTACTGCTCAAACCGAAGAAAAAAAGAGACTCGCCAAAATATTACTGTAGATAAACAGTGAAATCTGTGGAATGAACGGTGCCAAAAAAAGGGGAAAACAACTGCACTGTATCTGTACAGTGCTAAATCTTGTCATTTTAGTGCTGTGGAGTGTGAGCAGATTGCGCAAGTGTGTCAGAACAAACTCAGCGTGTTGTCCTTGTCCAGTCAATCAAGTTGATTAAAAAGTATAACTTAAAATGAATAACCGAGCTTATAGAGAAAGATAAAGAATCAAGACTCGAGTCTTTTGGTTAAATATTGCTAATTCTGAAATATATTTATGTTATGGGTTCGGTTAACGTGTGCCCTTAGGGTACACGTTAAACTTTCTATTTTTGGAAATATTTTCTCGAAAATTGAAAAAGCTGTCATTACTTTTTTAATTCTCGAGAAAATTTTTTCCAGAAATGGAAATTAATGTGTGCCCTAAGGGCATACATTAGTAAAATCCTTATGTTATAGGTACTATTATAAGTTATTTGGAGATTTGAGAAGAGAGATTGAATTTCGGCAATAGTGTTACCGAAATTCCAAGAAAAGTAGAGGAGAGAATGAGGAAAAAGGTGGAGAGAGAAAAATGGTGAATTACGGCAACATTGTTGCCGTAATTCGCTGTCCAAATATCTGCCCGGGCACTGTGAGACGAAGTGCTCTGAGTGGTGCCCCAAACAAACTAAAAAAAATTTGTCCCTATTGTGGCAATACCATTGCCAAAAATGGGAGTGGAAAAAAAAAAAGTGAATACCGAATCTGGGAGGAATTTAAAAAAAATATAATGTGCTACATACACAATATTTTTACAATATTTTCACAACAAATCACAAGTAACTTGTTATTATTAATTCAAATTTAAATTTAACATTGAGATTACTATTTTAATCCAACAATAACAATAAGTAACAACTTGACACTTAAAATTTTTTGTAAAAATATTATAAAAATTGTGTGCATTTCATTTCTAAAAAAACAAAAAAAAAAATCCCAATTGTGGCACTGGTATTGCCGAAATACCATTGCCACAATTGAAAAAAAAAATTGAAAAACAAAAAAATTCCCTAGTTGTGGCAATGGTATTGCCAAAATACCATTGCCACAATTGAAAAAAAAAAAAATTTCCCAATTGTGGTAATGGTATTTCAGCAATACCATTGCCACAATTGGAAATTTTTTTTTTTTTTTTTTTAGAAATGAAGTGCACACAATTTTTATAATATTTTTACAATAAATTCTAAGTGTCAGGTTGTTACTTATTGTTATTGTTGGATTAAAATAGTAATCTCAATGTTAAATTTAAATTTGAATTAATAATAACCAGTTACCTGTGATTTGTTGTGGAAATATTGTAAAAATATTGTGTACATAGCACATTATATTTTTTTTTTAAATTCCTCCTAGATTTCGATATTCACTTTTTTTTTTTCTTTTTCCACTCCCATTTTCGGCAATGGTATTGCCACAATAGGGACAAATTTTTTTTAGTTTGTTTGGGGCACCACTCAGAGCACTTCGTCTCACAGTGCCCGGGCAGATATTTGGGCAGCAAATTACGGCAACAGTGTTGCCATAATTCACCATTTTTCTCTCTCCACCTTTTCCCTCATTCTCTCTCCTACTTTTCTTAGAATTTCGGCAGCACTGTTGTCGAAATTCAATTTCTCTCCTCAAATCCCCAAATAACTTGTAACAATACCTATAACGCAAATATGTTTCAGAATTAGCAATACTTAGCCAAAAGACTCATCAAGACTCAGTTTGTTAGAGTCTTTTGGCTAAATATTGCTAAATTTAAAACATATTTGCGTTATAACTACTGTTTGAAGTTATTTGGGGAAATGAGGAGAGAGATTGAATTTCGGCAACACTGTTGCCAAAATTCAACAAGAAGTAGGAGAGAGAATGAGAAAAATGAGGAAAGATAAAATCTTAATTTCAGCAACAGTAAACCTTGAATTTCGGCAACAGTGTCGCCGAAATTCATCTGCCCAAATTTCCTATGCTGCCCGGATGTGTGAGAAGTGCAATAATGAGTGAGTACCCAAAAAAAAAAGTAATTGTGGCAATGATATTGCTGAAAATGGTAGGGGAAAAAAAAGTGAATGCGGAAGAATTAAAGAAAAATATAATGTGCTACATACACAATATTTTTACAATAAATCACAGGTAACTAGTTATTATTAGTTCAAATTTAAATTTAACATTGAGATTACTATTTTAATATAACATTAACAATAAGTAACAACCTGATACTTAGAATTTGTTGTAAAAATGTTGTAAAAATTGTGTGCACTTATCATTTCTTAAAAAAGAAAAAAAGTGTAATGGATTTGCCGAAAATGGAAAAAAAAAAAAAAAAACTTTTTTCCCCAATTGTGGCAATGGTATTGCCGAAATTGTGGGGAAAAAAAAAATTTCCCCACAATTTCGGCAATACCATTGTCACAATTGAAAAAAAAAAATTTCCCCACAATTTCCGCAATGCCATTGCCACAATTAGGAAAAAAGTTTTTTTTTTTTTTTTCAATTAAGTGCACACAATTTTTACAACAAATTCTAAGTATCAGGTTGTTACTTATTGTTATTGTTATATTAAAATAGTAATCTCAATGTTAAATTTAAATTTGAACTAATAATAACTAGTTACCTGTGATTTATTGTGAGAATATTGTAAAAATATTGTGTACGTAGCACATTATATTTTTCTTTAATTTTTCCGCATTCACTTTTTTTTTATACTATTTTCGGCAATACCTTTGCTACAATTACTTTTTTTTTTTGGGCACTCACTCATTATTGCACTTCTCACACATCCGAGCAGCATAGAAAATTTGGGCAGATGAATTTCGACAACACTGTTGCCGAAATTTAAGGTTTACTGTTGCCGAAATTAAGATTTTCTCTTTCCTCCTTTTTCTCAATCTCTCTCCTACTTTTTGTTGAATTTCGGCAACAGTATTGCTGAAATTCAATCTCTCTCCTCATTTCCTCAAATATCTTCAAACAGTACCTATAACGCAAATATGTTTTAAATTTAACAATATTTAGCCAAAAGACTCCAGTTTGTTATCTTTGTCCTGTTAATTAAGTAGATTAAAAAATATAACTTAAAGAAAGGTGAGAGATTTTTTTTTTAAAGAAATTTATAATCTCTATTTTAATATATTTTAAAATAATTATGTTATATTATTAATAAATTTTTTAATTATTAATTTTGATTTTAATATATTTTAAGTTTTTTTTTTTGAGAAACTGTATATTTTAAGAATGAGTTAATAAATTTGTCTCTTAAAATTTAATTTTGTTAGTTTTAGTTTGGCTATTTTTGTTTTTTTCCTATTTAATTTTCTACATTTTAAGATACAATGGGGCTTTTTTAAATGTATTTTACTGACCAATAAAAGGACTAAAATATTTGTTTAATTAAATATATAGATAAATATTACACATACACACACACACACACACACACATATATATATATATATGAGATTAAATTCTATAAGGATGAGGTGTAAAACATATGTTTTACACCATCCAATAAGTGATTGCCACATTAGTATTTTACTTAAAATTTATTAAAATTCAATACATCCTACCACACCTAATAACATCTCGATAAATTCCCAATTTGGTTGGATTTATATATGGGTATTAAAATTGATTGAGTGTGATTGTGTTTATTTTTAAATATGTGATAAGATGATGTGGCATGTTGGGATTAGAGGGGTAAAACATGAGTTTTACACAACGCCCTTATAGAATTTAATCTCTCTCTCTCTCTATATATATATATATATATATTTTTTTTTTTTTTCAAGTAGAGGCCTTCTTATATGGGAAATGTTAACAAGGAAATGTTAACAAGCACCCATGCGATATTTATTAAGATTTCTCTATATAGGTCTTATTTAATAAAAAAAGGTAAAAAATTATTTAAAAAGTTGTCAAAAAGAATAAAAAACTTTTAAAAATTTGTCATAAAAACCAAAAAGTCACAAAAAATAAGTAAAAAGATGCACAAAAGTAGTTGTTAACGGACACCTTCGGCTACTCGTAGCCTTTCTTTTATTTAGAGCCTTAAGCAATTGTATTTATTGTTCAACTGGCCCTATTCCTTTCAATCTCAACTTTCTAACTTTCTCATTTATTATATATGGACAATTAGGCCTGTTTGTTGATCTATCAGCACCGACTGAAAACGGTTTGATCGCACCGATTCGCCCCTCTCAGGGCTTAGTCGAAAGTTTCCGACACGGTGGTCAGCGGCATCTCTTCAGTACCGACATTGGACCGGTGCAGCCATCGGTGCCGAGACGTGCACACCATCGAGAACCCAACCGACCCGAGTATTTTAATATATATGTAATTTTGTTTTTTTTTTTTTTTTTTTAAATATATGGTGTCAAGCCGGAACTGGGAGCCAAAAAAAAGTTAGCCTGTGAAGTAAAAAAAAAAAAAAAACAGAACGTTAGCGTTTGAAGTGATGTTAGCGTGCGCGTGCCTATCAAAAAATAAAAAATGTTACCGTGTGTCAGGAGGTCGGGAAAGTCTGAATAATCTCAGTGGTCTTGTCTTGCATTAAAATTAAAAAAAAAAAAAACGATGCCATATTTGGTTACTGTTTAAATTACTGTGTTAGATATTTTTTTCTTGTTTACTCTCAGCCATACACGTACTCTGAAACTGAGTTCTCTCTCTCTCATTTTTAGACTTTTGCTCATAAGCAATAAGAAATAAGCTCACGTCAGACTCATCCTCCGTTGATAACAGCTGGCCCTGATTATGGGGTGGATTCCAGTTGGCTGGCTCTGCTTTTTAGATTAGAGAGTGGATTCAGTGTGAACCGGTAATGTACAATGTGGACTTATTCGTTGATTGACTAGCGCTGGCCTTGCTTTTGAGTACTATAATTATTACTTTTCATCACAATTGTCAGATCCCAACAAAATAAAACACCTTCAAAAATAATTTTTACTACCGTAAATAAATTTAAAACCTTTATAAAAAGTAATAATAAAATTCTCAATTTCATTGAAAAGAAACTGCAACAGCCTTCTTGCAAGAAACCTCTTATTATCGGTAAGGAAGTGGAGGCTTTTGTGAGTGTTTGAATTTACATTTTCTCGCGTTTGCCATTTTGGCTTTTTGTTAGCGCGTATAAACAGTAATTATACTGTTTATTCACATGGATGTACTGTATGATAGACAAATTGCGCTATTTATACACTGTTTATAGATTCTACCGTACTGTTCACACATTTAAAAATTATTTTGTTATAATGTTTTTTTTAGCGCGTATAAACAGTAATTATACTATTCATTCACATGGATACACTGTACAGAAGACAAAGTGTATTGTTTATATATTGTTTATACACTGTTTATAAATCTCACGGTACTATTTATAAAAATTATTTTACTACAATATTTTTAGTTTTCAGCAAAATAAGTTGTATCTAAATGGACTTTTAATATAGTTTTGCTTTATATGTAAACTATGACTAGTTACTTTTTGAACTTTCTAAGTACCGTATAATAAAGAAGTTTGAATAGTATTATTTATACTTTTTTGATATACGTATAAATAAAAAAATTATACATGTAAATAAAAAAATTATAAAAATACATATAATATTATTTAAAAATTAAAAACACATATTTAAAAATGCTTACCTAACAGCCCACTTTTTGAACTTTCTAGGAACCATGTCGATGGTCATTGCGGTCAAATTTCACATTGCAAAATCTATGACGGAAACCAATAATTTCTTCGTCAAACTTTTAATATTTTAATTAAAAGCTGGCAAATTTATTGTAAAGATAATGAGAGTGTCTGGTTTGAGTTGTGTTGAATTATATAACTCAAAATTCATCATCCAAAACTCGAAAAATATAGAGCCCATTGAATTTAGAGTTGTTTGGTCTAATTTTTGGGTTATGTTTTCACAACTCTAAACACAAAATAATGATGGAATAATATAATTGGAGGAAAATTTTAAAATCTCAACTGGGAAAAATAAAAAGATCTCCCAAGTTTTTCTTACCGACAAGAGATTAATGGTATTTTCATTATTGGGTTCTAAACTTGTCTTTTCGTTAGGGTCCCATGCATTAGTGCGGGTGTAGAAGTGTGGAAATTCATTTTACTTGTCGGTGGGTTGAAGAAAAGCTTGGTTCAGTTTGAGTGAACTGTGGACTTCATTGACCAGAGTAGGCCCTCACGCTTTTGGGATAGTGGTTTCCACTTTCAAGGGGCAATGGAGAGTTGATACTTTGCTTTAATGAATAGGGTACTTTAACTTTTTTCACTTTTGCTTAGGTGGGACTTCAATTATTTTGAGTTTTACTTTTGCCCCCACAAATTGTTAACAAGGACTAAGGAGAAATATACTATAAACTAAAATACAAAACTAACCTTCTAACTTTTTTTCAGATTTTATTTCAGTTTTTTTTTTTTTTCATTTTAGTACTTTAAATTTCAAATTTATTCAATTAAGCATTTCCGTTAACTTTTGTTAAAATTTTTTGAAAAAAAATCTAGAAAATATTTTTCAATTATTAATTAAATTTTTTTAATTTAAAAAATTTGAAGAAAAATTTATAAAATTGAAAAATTAAGCACAATATATAACAAAAGTGGATAGAAAAGCCTTAATTGAATAAACTTAAAAGTTAGAGGACTGAAATGAACAAAAGTAAAGTTAAAAAACTGAAATAAACAAAAGCAAAATTAGAGGACTAAAATGAAATCTGAAGAAACTTAAAGAGTTAGTTTTGCATTTTAGCCTATATTATATTTAGGTGGACCTTCAATTAGTTTAAAATCAAACAAATTTTTATAATTATTGGAAAACCCTTCAAACTTTCTCTATATATTTTTTTTATTATTCATGAATTTTAAAAATTTAATCATTAGTTTGAATTAAATGTTTTTATTATATCTTACATACTTGAAAAATTTTAAGAAAATAAAAAATTATTATAATAACTATATTATCAAATTAAAATTTTAAATTTTAAATTTTTTCCGGTGACTCGGTCAAAAATTTTCTCCCACCCTTTTTCCCAATCCCCATGAGCGTCACAGAGCTTAAGCGTCATAGAGCTTAAGCGTCCTGTTAATCTAGTTGGTCCAACTCCACCATTTGTAAAGCGATAAAATCACGTTGGCCACGCACATGTCTTAACACGCCGGAGTGCACGGCGTGCACTTGGCCCCACTGAGTGAGCCCGAGCTTAAAATCGCGGCCACCTGAACGCCGTAACGGGATGATAGAAATGAGTATTTCCGGTCGAACACAATGCAAAAAGGGAGGCGTTTGACTAGGTAAGGGACGCCAAGGGTGCTGAGTTGGGCCTTGAACGATGTCTCCGAGTTAAGTTGGTGGTACCCAGCCGAGTCGAGCTTCGGGATTAGCGCAAGTCGTGAGAGTCCTACAGTGGAGGTGTTGAAATCACCAATTTCCAGTCGGTTGTTGAGTTCGTCATTCCCCTTAAATGTTTTTTTTTTTTTAATTTTTTTTCTTCAGATTTTTCTTATTTTCTTTTAATTTTGAAATTATTAAAAAAAAAAAACAAAAAAAAAACAACCAAAGCAACTTAACGGCGTTAGTTATAGGTTTTACGGAATACCACATTGACAAAAATTAAAAGTTAAAGGATTGAAATGAAATATGCTGAAAACTAGAGGGTCAGTTTTGCATTTTTGCCAATTAATAATTTAGGACAAGGATTTCTTGCACACTGTGTGCAGGAGTTGCTGCAAACAGGGTTAGGTGGCAACAATCTACAATGACACTTGTCCTAGTATGTGAAATGCACGTGGTTAGATTTTGAGAGGGGAAGAGAGAGGAGAGAGAGTGATGGTTTCTTTTTTTCTTTTTCTTTTTTGCTGAATGAGACTCATGGTTTCAGATGAGAGATGGATAATCTTTTGCGTGTTTGACGTTTGAGAGAGAGAGAGAAAATGTTGGTTAACGGGCAATACAAACTAAAGGTCCGTATAGGTAGAATTTATTTTGTTGAAATTGAAAATTGAAAGTTGAAAAAATTGTAACAAAATAATTTTTAAATTTGTAAATAGTATTATAGGATCTATTTTTAATGAAAAAGTTGTTGAAATGTGAAGTTTATGAGATTCGCGAATGGTGTACGAGTGCACTATTTACTGTTGAAAAGTTAAAATATGCGGCTAAGATAAAAAAAATAAAAAAATAAAAAAAAAGAAAGAAACGCAAACGTGGATTCGCATACTAAAACTAACCATGTGCGTTTCACATGATATTAGGACAAGTGTCACTATGGATTGTTGCCACCTAATCCTGTTTGCAGCAACTCCTCTACACAAGTGTGAAGGAAATCCTTGTCCATTTATAAAATTTAATAAAAAGATAGAGAGTTAGAAGAGTTTGTGAAGAAATCTTTTCCTTTTGCTTTCTCATCTTGGTCGACACTCCACTGGTACTAGAAGTTTAACAAAGTTAGGGTACGTTCGGTAAAAAAAATTTTAGTGACGATATTTGTTTTTTTTTTTGGTAAAAATATGTGTGAAAAAAAAAAAATATATATATATATATATATATAATGTTATTTAAATATTAAAAATTGTTGTTTAAATTTTTTTTTTTTATACGAATTGTTGTTTAAACTATATTACTATACATTGCCTTAATTACTTTGTAAATAAGTGGAAAAATTCATTTTCACTCCATTGAAGTTACGCTGATACCATATAAAATGATATAATTTATGCCACATCTGAGAGGGTATATTCTGTATCTGGCATATATGTCGGGTACACGACATCCTAAATCCTCGTGATGAGCTGTAAATGGCAAAAAGATGGCAATGGGTCGGACACTCCTGTATCCCTCGCACGCAACACCACGTGGCGAGTTGTGTTGTATGGTCTAGAATTCGTTGAGGAGAGCTGGCTCTACTTTTGAGATTCCAATTGAGCGGATTCCAATTGAGCTGGCTCTGCTCTTTAAATTATAGAATGGATTCCAACGTGAATTGGTGATGTACAGTGTGGACTTATTTATTGATTGACCAGGGCTGGCCTCGCTTTTGAGATATCAGAAGGTGGGCCCTCAACTTCATTATTGCATGCACTTTGATCAGCTAGACTCTATGCTATTTGGTTTCTCCTGAATAATCAACCATTTCACCATCTACCTACGGACTCTTTCACAGACTCTTCTATTGTATTGTGTTATTCAGCAAATTTCCATTTCCAAAAGGGGAAATACTTACCTAGTCCCGGACTACAAGGTCACCAAGCTGACCTTGTAGTCCCAGCTAATAAGAGCAAGACAGGTAAGATGAAAAAGCTGACATTGTACAGCTCATCAACCATGACAGGAAGTCCCTAACGATAACGGAAACGTTAGCCAGCTGTTTTCAACCATTCTTTCATCGGTTTCAAAAGTTTTTGGGCCCAC
This sequence comes from Quercus ilex subsp. ballota, assembly GCA_032727855.1. NCBI lineage: Eukaryota > Viridiplantae > Streptophyta > Magnoliopsida > Fagales > Fagaceae > Quercus > Quercus ilex. The sequence continues at coordinate 29,013 of JAVFWQ010000042.1, forward strand.
TTTAATTTCAAATTTCAAATTTCAATTCAGCCGCTTCTTTCTTATATTTCATTCAAGGTTTTAAAACTAACCCTCTCTCATACCCTCACGCCTCTCTGTCTCACTCTCATGCCTTTCTTTCTCACTCTCACGGTCTCACCTCACTCAAGCTCACGCCTCTCTCTGAATCTCTCTCACTCACAATTTTTTTTTTTCCTTCTCACCCTCACGGCGTCTGAACTTGCCTTTGCTTCTGGGTTTTTCTTTTTTCTTTTTTCCTTTGGTCTCGGTCTCGGTCTCGCCCTCTGTGCTCTGCTCTCTGCTTCTCTGCTTCATCAGGTATTGATTCTTTTAATTTTGATTTTGATTACTTGATTCTCTTTTAATTGTAAATGTCTGAATCATCAATGAAGTTCTTAGCCCCTGTTCGGTTCCAGAGAAAATAGAAGGAAAAACTTGATGCCAAATTTAAGTTCTAATCACCATTTTCGTGGAATCATAGGTGCTTAAAGGTGATTTTGGAAGGAGCGTTAGCCATATGACCCTGAACACAACTTTCGGCCTGAACACATGACCCTCTGTTTTTAGTAGGTGGAAACAGGGGAAAAGCTCTGATCAATCTCCTTTACAGTGTTAAACAAAATCCCATCAGAGTTCACCCACTCAGAAAGGTTCTTGCTTTGAAAAACCGAGACATAGAACAGAGACGAACATCTTTAATATTAAAAGACGTAGAACGTAATTAATTGTGAATTTGTATATTGAGTATGTCTTTAACGCACATGTATTTCTTTTGAGGTATTGTGTAAATGTGGTTAATGCCTTTTCTAATTATAACAGTAGGGAGGGCAACAAAATAGCCCACGAACTTGCACAGCTTGCAAAACAAACTGATGAGGAGCAGGTCTGGACGTCATCTTTTCTTGATTGGATTGAAGACATGGCTAGAGCTGAAGGAACAAGCTAAAGATTGCTTAGGTCGTGGTCTAAGTTGTTGCTGTTTTCCTTTTTTCTTTATGCTCTGTTTTTTCTGTAGCTAGTTTCTCTGTTTCTTCAGTGTATTTTCTTGGCTGTTATGAATGAAAAGTTTCAGTTTGGTTTTCAAAAAAAAAAAAAACACATCTTTTTCTATTTTCCTGTCCTCACTACTCTGTTTGACGTATCCATTAGATTTTTAATTTTTAATTTTTTTTTACAATATCAAAGGTTTAAAGACTATAGAATTTTTGTGACAATTCTTGGAAAAAAAAAAAACACTTTTTAAATGGTATACTGATATTGAAATTGACAATTAATGGCCCATGACCAATTTTCATGTGATTTTGGCCCGGGAAAGAATTTTAGTAGCTGAACAAACTCAGCTAGCTTGGGACCTTTTTAAGTTGTATACTTTGTTTACTAACACATCAATAAAATTCTGTTTGTTATCTAAAAAAAAAAGGTGCTTGAAGGGTGTATTTGTGGAATATGAGAAGCTACCAAGTGCCAACAAAAGATCAATTTTACTATAATGTAATCACAGCCTGAACTTGGTGCCATCTTATCCAAGGGATTAGTGAAAGCTTGAGGTCTTTTATTGTTTGGCAGATTAACCACCTGAAAAGGGACTGCAACAAGGTTGCTCATGAGCTAGCACAGTTTGCAAAATGCAGCGGCACTAACCAGGTCTGGAAAGGAGTTTAACCCCCTGTGGTGCAACACCTTATTCAGCTGGATAAGACTTAATGTTTTATTGTATCAGTTTGTAGCTGTTTTTGTATTTCTGCTCTGTTATAGCTTTGTATTTGGACTTTGTTGTCTTCCATTTTCAATTGAATGAATACAACCTTGAGTGTAATATTGATAATGCAAACTATAGTTAATACAGACTGTTCCAATCACGGTTTTCTACTCCAAAGCCATACTCCTATCTCCATTAACACTAAAACTATAGTTAATACATAACTTTCACTTGGCAACAAGTCAAGATAAATCCAAAGAGAACAAATGTATTCCTCAAAAATAAAATAACAAACAAAAGAAACTTGGTGTCATGATAAATGTCACTTGGCTCCAAGTCAATAATTTGTGCCTAATTTGTGAAGTTCCTAGGATTCTTGGTTGCATGGCATCTTCGGTCTTCCCACCTAGAAACATATAAAAATTATATTAGCATATTGAATGGAACAAAAATGAATACATTAAGAATGAAGTATAAAGGAAGTCATCTTTAAAAACAAGAAATAAGTAATAAAATTGATAATGCAAACACACCACCAGAATTTTCAAATCTACCTCTTGTATATGTGTGGAATTTGATTGCTTGGAGCTATACATCAACGAGTTCATTTGTGAGGGAATATAAGTCGTTGGATTCTATAGAGATCAAAATATAAGAAAACATTATTTCGAAACAAAGCTCTATACACATGTTAATACATAAATGATAGATATTTTATTCCATTTCAAATAAATAATCAATTATGTCAATTTACCTGACTAAGTTGCGTTATAACATTGGTACCTTGCAACATAGTTGTAAATGGAACATTTACACAACCCATTTCCTATATAGAGACAAAATTCATATTTAGCTATTACGTCAATGACCAAAATTATGATTACACATTATAAATATTCTAAATTTGTAAATTAAATGATGCTGAATACCTGAGAATGATTTGTCCATGACATGTAAGATTGACCATGTGCATTATCACTTGTAAATCCTAAATGAGAGTAGGGATTTGGTGGTCGGTATATAGCTGGATTGTATGAGCCACCGAATGACACATTTGAATTTTCTTTAGAAACTTGTTTTTTTGCTTTTCCTATAAAATTGCACATTAAAAAAATCAAACATAATAATAATTGTAAATAAAAAGTTTTATTAAAAATAAAAATATGACATATATTTAGTATAAAGAAAAAAAGGAATTTCTTACGTGAAGAGGATGCATCCTCAGATGATTTTGTCTTGCGCTTCTCAAAGTGGCCTTTAAGTCTATCCTTTCGTAAGCCTTTTGATCTCACACATGGGGGATTTAAAACTGACACATGATTTGATAAGCCAAGCATTTCATCAGCTATATTATGCTCTACAACTTCATTTTCTTCCAAATTTGCATTTGAACCCAACTTTGATGACTCTCTTTCGATTTTTTCATCAAGTCCCAATAAAATCTTTTGACAAATGCTTTTAAGGCTATCATCCCCTTGGCTTTTGGATATAATTGTATTAGCTATACGTAACATGCTATTACGCCACACTATCTCGGCCTCTTTAGCATCGCCACTTGAATGATTGTCTTGTTCATAAGCCATCATCCCTTTCTTAGCCTCCTTTGTCCAACGTTTCAAAATGTATTGGCTTGGAATTTTAGTCAAATTTTTTAAATTAAAGACCCGCAATGCATGACAACAAAGAATTCCCAATGACTCAAATTTCTTGCAAGAACAAGAAATGTTGCTATTGAAATGATCAAAATGGACAATGCGTACTCTTTCACTATCTTCTTCTTTCACCTCAAAGACATCAATTGTATCTTGACAATCAACTTGCTTCCACTCTATTGCAAGACTATTAAGGAATTCATATTCAAATAATCTGAATATCTTACATGTGTAAACGTGAGCTGCATGACCCAAAATACCACTCTTCTTAACTGCTCTTTGCGGGGCGCCTTGCTTGCATCGAAAATCTTCATTAAACTCTGAAGATCGCATACCTGCCAACACACTTTCATATTTAATTACAAAGTTAGTGAGGCTTATTGTTGTATCTGCTATATTATTCAAAACATGGTTTGTGCTTTCACTCCTCGAGGAAGCTTTAAATTCAGCTGTGAAGCTATCCTTAGTGAATGCAGTGCTCCATTTATGTCGAATTTTGTACATCATATTAAGCCAGTGATGATCTTCAAGATTAAACTTATGCATCATTTTATCCCATGTGTTTTGAAATTCCAATTTTGAATCACAATATTTTTGACACTTGTTCCACAAGGATTGAAACTCCGAATTAGAATTTAACTCTCCAAAGTAGGAAGGTGCATTTTTTGAAATATGCCACAAACATAGTCGATGATGTGTGTTCGAAAACACTTCCTCAATAGCATTTGACATGGCTTGATCTTGGTCAGTAAAAATTGTTATTGGAGATCGATTCCCCATTGAGTCTAAGAATGATTTGAACAACCATTTGAAAGAAGCAGTAGTTTCATCCAAAAGAAATGCACACCCAAATATTACATTCTGCCAATGGTGATTAACACCTACAAATGGAGCACAAATCAAATTATATCTATTGGTGCGGTAAGTAGTGTCAAATACCACAACATCTCCAAAACAATCATAATCAACCCTTGATCTCCCATCTCTCCAAAAAAAATTCGTCATGCGATTTTCTTGATCTACTTGAACCGTGTAAAAAAACATGGGATCTTCTATCTGCCTTTTCTTAAAATGATTCAATAGGCTTTGAGCATCTCCAGCACTAATCGTTGACATCTTTTTTGTGTTCACATGATTATAACAATCTTTTTCAGTGAAGCCCACATTCTCACTCCCTCCAACTTCTTCTGTTAAATACAAATAAGTATTCTTTGTACTTATACCAGCATTCACCATGGAATCAATTAAACCTGCCTTAGGTTTTGAAATACGACGACCCGATCTTAACAAATGTCTCTCTGATGGTAGTGCAAGTTCATGATTATGCTTTGGATTAAACGCAGTAACCCTCCACACATCATTTTCAACTGTGAAACGAATAAATGCTTTACAGCCAGTTCTAGTCTCTAGTTTATTCCAATTTTTCTCTTCACAAGGATCTTCATCTACTTTAAAACCCTCCTTAGAACATAAAAATTCACGTTGCCTTATGTTCTTTGTCCCATTAAAATATCTAGGCTTTCCTTTCCGTATACTAAAACCTGTTCGTAATGCATAATTGTTGTATAAATTGTATGCTTCATTTTCAGTATATTTCACCTTATCCAACAAATTGTCATCACTATTTTCTATTCGTTCAACAAACAAACAATCTTCAATTCCTTCAATATCACTTGAATTGCAAATAACTACAATAATTTTTATGAAAAAAATAAACGTTAGAAATAAAATATTAAGGAATTTACAATACAATAATTATCCTATGTGTGCAATTTTTTATGTGTTCTTAAAGGCCTATGGTATGCTTTATTACAAAGCTTCCCCACTTCTAGGCACAAATATAATTAGAAATTAGACATAGTTACCAATATAAAGATGAATATATTATTTATTCCTATCATATTATATTATATATATATATATATATATATATTTATACACATTATATATATAATAACCAAAAAAAAAAAAAAAAACATATATCACTACACATATTTTATTTGGGAGCAAACACCTTTATATATTTTATTTGGGAGCAAACTTATCACAACAAAGCAATAAATTCATACCACAATATATTTTATTTGGGAACAAACATTTCACAACAAAGCATTAAATTTTTCACCAAAAAAAAGCATTAAATTCATACCTCAATACATTTTTATATGTTTTATTTGGGAGCAAACATATCACAACAAAGCATTAAATTTTTCACCAAAAAAAAAGCATTAAATTCATACCTCATTACATTTCTATATATTTTATTTAGGAGCAAACATAACACAACAAATCATAATACATTATTTAAAAAATGAAACAAAACACAACAAGACAAAATAAATTATACCTCCATTACTTTGAAAATTGGGCTCTTCCATGCTTATGTGAACAAGATTTTATCTCTTTACACTAAACTTTTCACTTGATTTCTCTAAAAACTTGATTTCTCTAAAAATCACACACATAATATTTGTTTGTGGTCACACAGTGCACTTGGTTTTTGTCGGCACTGTGCAAGACCTTGTGGCTTTTGTTTTCCCTTGTTCACAAGAGAACCCTAAAAGGTTCTCTTTGTCTTAAGTCTCAAATGGAATACAGCTGGCTGGCTCCTTTTGTATATTTTATTCTTTTATTAACATTAACGTTAACTGGACTAACGTTGGGAACTTTTTTTTATTTTTTTGAGAATTATGTTGGGGACTTCCTGCCATGGTTGATGAGCTGTACAATGTCAGCTTTTTCATCTTACCTGTCTTGCTCTTATTGGCTGGGACTACAAGGTCAGCTTGGTGACCTTGTAGTCCGGGACTAGGTAAGAATTTCCCTTCCAAAAGTATGGCTCAGACTCAACTCACTCACGAGAAATTCTCTTTTGCAAAATTATGGCTTCTAGCTGCTCAATGAGTCAATTTGAGATCTAGCAGCTAAATCTCAAGGCTGAACTACAAATCCTGGGAAATGCAATTTACTAAGAGCATTCGCAACAGTGGAGCTAAATAGCTATAATGCTATTTTAGCTCCACAAAAATACCAAAATCAGCCATGCAGCAGTGGAGGTATTCCTATAATTTTTAGCTGATTTGCTACAGTGCACATCTATCTATAGATGTGCACTGTAGCAGACATCTAAAAAAAAATTAATTTTTTAATCAGCTCCGGATTAAAAAAACACTGCGTTTCATTTCTTTTATTCTCATCTTCTCTCTCAGTCTCACTCTCAACTCCCATCTGAAATTTCTCTCAAGCTCTCACCTTTACCGCCGCCGGCCTCCCCACCATCTCACCTGAAACTCAAGCCCCATCGCCCACATTGATTCCGACGAGGAAGCCCCCGAAGCCGCAAACGCTGAAACTCCGATGAAGACGACTCCTCCATTCACACCTCCACCACAGCTCGCCTCGACGCCGCCAACGCGGGTGGCTCCGGTTCGGCTCGGCCCATCTCAGCCTCAGTCGCACGCCGTTCCAGCCTCAGACCCACGCCGTCCCAGTCGCACGCCGCCCCAGCCGCCAATCGCCTCAGACCCACGTCGTCCCTGCCGCCGATCGAAGCCCCAAGTTGCACGTCTCTGACCCACGCCTCCGCCTAGTCCTCCATCTCCAGCTCTGTGATTGGTTTTTTTTTTTTTTTTTTGTTGTTTGTGGTGATTTTGTTTTGTCAGGATTGAGGAAAAAGATTGGTGATTTTGTTTGGTCTGTGATTGGGGATTTTTTTTTTTTTTTTTTTTTTTTTTTTTCTGCTGTGAACTGATGGTGGTGGTGGTGGTGGTGGTGGTGGTGGATGATGGCAGAGGTGGTTGTGGTTGTGCTGTGGATGTTTTATTGATAGTGAGATATATTATTTTATTGTAGGGATATATTATTTTAATGTGATGTTTATATTATTTTATTTTGTTAAAAGTTAAAATAGATCCACTGCTGCAGCTCGTGTGTAGGTAAAATAGATAAAGTAAGTTTTGGTGGAGCTAAAAAGCTAAATTTTTAGCTCCACTGCTGGGAATGCTCTAATTGAGTTTAAATATGAACTATATTTGGCATATTCTCACACTTGTGATTGTGCTTTTTAACCTAATAGATATTCAAGAAGTATATTGAGATAGAGCTTCAGTTGGAAATATAGACCGTGGCCACAAACTTTATGAGAAGTATTTGGGGTGGGCGCCTGAAAACTGTTATGCATGGAGCAAGTATGCGAAATTAGAGAGATCTTTGTGTGAGACCGAGTGAGTTAGGGCGATCTTTGAGCTTGCAATTGCCCAACCAGCACTGGATATGCCAGAGTTATGGTGGAAGTACATGCAATAATGCATTCCTCATTTTACTCAATGCTAAAAATAGAGTTAGACTGTTTATTCTTCATTACAGCTTTCATTCCTAATTGTTAATGGTCATTTTAGTTGTATAATCACTTTTCACCATGAACATTTATTTCAGGATGATGTTTGTAGTTGCTGTTTCTTGATTCATTCCATAGTTTTTTCAGTAAATTTTCTGTTACTCAAAAAAAATGAAAGAAGTTATTGTTTCTTGATTCTTATTCTTGCTATGCCCGAAATAATGAAAAAGGGACCCATATCTGATAAAATAAGTGAAGTAAATTGGGTCATTTCTGTCTTATCTGATTTCTTAAATTGGAGCCTATAACCGAACGAACCGCATCGAGTCGACAATATGTTAACTTTTTTTTTTTTTTTTTTTTTTTTGGGGCAAGCGGACAATTAACGTTTGTGTCCAAATTCTCCCAGTGCTGTTTGACAGGTTTTCGAATTTTCATTTTTGGGGTTATTTTATGGTACCCATGTTTTTTTTATAGGGTATGGTACCCACTCATATCTTGACCATTAAATCTAATGGTTTTTAATCTTTACCGTTTAGTCAATTTAAGTGGACACCAGTTATGGGGAAAGCTAGTTAACATATATAAGCAAAAACAATAGAATTTGTTCTTCTTTCACGCGTTCTCTCAATTCCCAGGGGCGACTTGCACGACTAGTTAGAGGGAATTGGTTCACTCCTTCTGAGGAATTGCTCCTGCTCCTTCTCTCTTGCTTGCTATTTCTCCGTCAATTTACTCTTAAGTGAAGCTTAGGATCAAAACAAAACCCTAATTTCACTCACGTTATTTATTTATTTATTTTTTCCCTTTTTCAGTGAAGCCCATTTGAATAAGTATTTTGTTTTTATTCTAAATTCTTGTTAATTGCATATTACATTATTACTGCCCCCCTCTATTTGCATGCTCTTGGTTTGTTTTGTTTCCTCTTTCTCTTTTATTAGTTTTATTTCAAAGCAATTGATTGCATATCTCTATCTGTCCAATATGGGTATTGGGGACGCTGCTCAAGATTCAACATTTGAGTTATTCTAAGTGGATTGGACCGAGACCCTGTGAAAAATCCTGTAGCTATTACCATTTAATTGCTTTGTTTTGGTGGGTTAATTTTGAAAGAAAAATGCTAACGAGATCCTTAGGGTATTGGTTAAAAATCTATTTAAAGAAAATTTTTATGAGAAAAGAAAAAAAAAACAATTAATGTTTTGACAGTTTTTTTCATTTTTCATAAAAGTGATATCAAAACTTTCTTAAAATAGATTTTTAACGAGTGCCCCAAGGACACTCGTTAGCATGACCCATTTTGAAACTATCCTTACTAGACTGAACTAAATACCTTGACAAAAATCTACCTTATTATCAGTTATTACTAAGAACCTGCCCTCCTAATCCAGGGGTGTAACCAGAGTCAAATCCTTTATGGTTGGGTTTATTAAATAAGTTAAAATTTTTGCTTATTATGTTCGAGTCTTTTGGCTAAATATTGCTAAAATTAAAACATATTTGCGTTATAGGTACTGTTTGAAATTATTTGTGGAAATGAGGAGAGAGATTGAATTTCGGCAACGATGTTGCCGAAATTCAACAAAAAGTAGGAGAGAGAATGAGAAAAAGGAGGAAAGAGAAAAGCTTAATGTCAGGAATAGTAAATCTTGAATTTTGACAATAGTGTTGCCGAAATTCATTTGCCCAAATTTCCTATGCTGCCCAGATGGGTGAGAAGTGCAATAATGAGTGGGTGCTAAAAAAAAAAAATGGTAATTGTGGCAATGGTATTGCCGAAAATGGTAGGGGGAAAAAAAAGTGAATGCGGAATAATTAAAGAAAAATATATAAAGTGTTACGTACATAATATTTTTACAATATTTTCACAACAAATCACAGGTAACTGGTTATTATTAATTCAAATTTAAATTTAACATTGAGATTACTATTTTAATCTAACAATAACAATAAGTAACAACTTGACACTTAAAATTTGTTGTAAAAATATTGTAAAAATTGTGTGCACTTCATTTCTAAAAAAAAAAAAAAATTCAATTGTGGCAATGGTATTGCCGAAATACCAATTGCCGAAATTGTAGGAATTTTTTTTTTTCAAAAATGTGGCAATGGTATTTCGGCAATACCATTGCCACAATTGGGATTTTTTTTTTTCAAAAATGTGGCAATGGTATTTCGGCAATACCATTGCCACAATTGAATTTTTTTTTTTTTTTAGAAATGAAGTGCACACAATTTTTACAATATTTTTACAACAAATTCTAAGTGTCAGGTTGTTACTTATTGTTATTATTTAATTAAAATAGTAATCTCAATGTTAAATTTAAATTTGAATTAATAATAACCAGTTACTTGTTGTTTTGTTGCGAAAATATTGTAAAAATATTGTGTACGTAACACTTTATATATTTTTCTTTAATTCTTCCGTATTCACTTTTTTTTCCCCCGCTACCATTTTTGGCAATACCATTGCCACAATTACCAATTTTTTTTTTGGCACCCACTCATTATTGCACTTCTCACACATCCGGGCAGCATAAGGAATTTGGGCAGATGAATTTCGGCAACACTGTTGCCGAAATTCAAGATTTACTGTTCCTGACATTAGGCTTTTCTCTTTCCTCCTTTTTCTCATTCTCTCTCCTACTTTTTGTTGAATTTCGGCAACACTGTTGCCAAAATTCAATCTCTCTCCTCATTTCCACAAATAACTTCAAACAGTACCTATAACGCAAATATGTTTTAATTTTAGCAATATTTAGCCAAAAGACTTTGTTATGTTCTGTGTATTGCTTCTGTAAATGAGTTCAAACACTTATAACATATTCTTTAAAAAATAATTACTAATTTTAACAACTCAGCTTAAAAGTATGAATAATTTCCTCTTTGTTTCCTTTTCAATGTCATCTTGTGCTAGGATTGATTTCTCAGACCACTAAGGTAAAAATTATACACATAATTTATATTTTTTTTTATAGGTACACATAATTTAATTTATATGTACCTAAAATTTTTATTTTTATTTAAGAATATATTGACATAAAAGTGAACTATAGTTATTTATTGAAAACCTTTTAAGGCTATGGATCCATTGGGTTTGTATTTATAAATCTTTTGGAGGAGTCAATTATGCAATTCAGTCCGATTACAACCCTAAGCTATAACTGGTTAATGTATCCTGCTATTCTGCTAAAAACTACTATCTACCTGATATCTAAGGTTTCATTGTGAGCCATTGTTAATTAAAATTGGGTGAGGTAACCTTGCTATAAGTTTTGCTTTGAATTTCTATTGAAGCCTACTGTCCAATTGAACTATTTATTTCACTATGAGTTTTGTTAGGTCAGGTGAGTTGTTAACTCTATTTTGTAATTATGTTTGGACATATTGTTCCTTGTACTTTGTTGTTTTGGTCTTAACTTATATAGTACTATTGTTTTGTGTAAAGGATTAAATTTTTTAAATATTATATTTTAATAGATTCACATCTTGCAGCTTCTTGTCAATTTGCTTGTATTATAATGTTGCTAGCAGCCTTTGCTTTGATGTGAGTAAAAAATAAGGGCACCGCCAAATGTGACAAAAGTAGCTTGTCATTAGCAGGACCAATCATTAATTTTAGTTTATTGGACAAGTCATTGATGTTAATAATTTGCCATCTGGTTCTCTATATTGATTTTCTAGATTAGTGATGCTATTGCTTAATTCTAATTAGCTTTTCATAAGTAGGAGTTAACATCATGAAATGGTCATCTCTTTCATGCAACCCTTTATTTGGGATATAAGCATCCAACCTAAACCCATAGCTATTTTATCCTTATAATTGAAAAATTATCAATTATCAATTATCTAATCATATTTGATAGTTAGATTGAAGTCCATGTAAAAAGATAGCATCTAGAATGCATATGCACATACAATTGAAGTCCACATAACAAGATCAAGCTCTAAAACAGAGCTGAAACATTGATATGCACCCACAATCATTTACATTATTACTCAACATTCAGATGGTAAAAAACCTCTTAAAGGTTAATTATATTCTTTTTTTAAGCATGTTGTTGTTTACTTGATTTTTTTATAATAAACTTATTATATATGATTTTGAATTTGATATTGTCAGGTTGAGCTAGATAAGCTAAAGTTCTTGAGTAGTTATTGTTATTTAAATAATAACTAAATATCTAAGGCTCTATGCAAAGAGATAGGCACTTACAAACATCTCTGTTTTTTTTTAAAGCACTAATAGTTATACCATTTAAATGTAGATATTTCAATTGCCATTGGAGTTGTAGAATAGACAATAAGAAATTCCTACAAGTTAGAAGTTGCCCTCTTAAGAACTTAAGAATGAAATCCAGACATGCAGATGCTTTTGGTTGTCTTTTTTCAATTGTTACCATGATGGTATTCAGATTTAGATGTGAATGAAACACATTGAAGTGGTTTAAAAAAAAAAAAAAAAATTTTCCCTTTTTAAATGGATTTCTTTGTAGTTGTTTTGCTTCTTTGAGATACCTTGCAATAAGAGACCTGCTTGTAGTACATGAAAGTGAGTTACATATCAAATCAAGTTATAGATATTATGAAATAAAAATTTTCATATTTAGCTCCAACTGCAAGTAGTTGGTCTAATTTCTTTGGATCATCTATGGTATATACAAATAGAACTAGTGAATTCCATATCTTTTCATATGTGAATTTGAAAAAGTGATTTCTTAGTAAACAAATTGCATTATATACAAATGAATAATCTAGGGTGAATAGAAAAAGAAAGTGTTAATTATTTTAAGGGATAATTACAAGTTGCCCACCTGTGGTTTGCCCCGATTTCTATGTGCCTACCTGTGGTTCAAATTTTGACACTTTGCCCACCTGTGCTTGTCACCGTTTATGCGTCATGTGCCCACCTCTCCCTCACCATTACTCTAACACAAAAATAGGTAAAAAACTCACTCCCACTCAGATCAAAACACTCTCAAAACTCACTCTCACTCCCAAAACTCCCATTCGACTTGCTCACCAAAAATCACACACTATCACTCCCAAAAATCACTCACTCACTCACTCCCATTGTGCATGCAAACCGAGCCGAGGAAGACAGCTCCTCTGTTCAGCTGTGGCAACAAGACTCACTTACTCCCATCGTGCAATGTGCTTCGCTTCACTTGAGGTAACTGGGATTTGATCGTGCAAGCAAACCGAGCCGAGCCGAGGAAGATCAGGATTATTGCTTCTCTGTTCAGCCATTGCAGGTAGATCAAAACCCTTTTTGCTTTTTAATCTTTGAAATCTAGGGTTCTAAATTGGGTTTTAAAATTTCTTCTTCCAAAGTGGGTTTTATTTAAAATTCTTTCTTCCAAATTCGGTTCCTGCTTAACCATGGAACTGGTTAAGCAAAAACCCAAAATTTTTTTTTTACAGAGTCGAAGAAATTTCCGAGCAAAAACCCTTTTTTTTTTTACAGTTGCTCCTCATTTTTATAGTTGAAGAAACTTTGTTTTTGGACTCTGTTAATATGACACTTGAACCATGGAACTGATTGATTAATTAAGCAAAAACCCAAATTTGTTTATTTACATCATCGGAGAAATTTCCCAGTTGAAGAAATTTCCAAGCAAAAAACCCAATTTTTTTTCTACAATTGCTCCTCATTTTTACAGTTGAAGAAACTTTTTTTTTTTTGGACTCTATTAATATGACACTTGATTTATTGCTTGAGGCCAAGTTGCCACATAGAATTGAAGATTCTAAAATGGCCAGCTGTGTGTGTGTTTTTTCGATTTTGGTATGTGTTTTGAAGGATTTTAGATAATATGGCTACTTTGAATGTTTAATTGTTTTTGTGGAATGTTATTTGTATATATTTATGTACAATTAGATTGTGAGCACTGATGCATTAAGCTTGAAATTAAGCTTGAAATTGTATATGCTATAGGGCCATTAATATAGGGCCCTATAGCAATTAATATGCATTGATGCAAACTGATATATGCTATATGCACTGATGCATTAAGTTTGAAATTGTATTGTGAGCACTTTTCTGGAACTAACTGATGCATTAGTTTGTATAGGGCCAATCTGGAACTAACTGATATATGCTATATGCACTGATGCATTAAGCTTGAAATTGTATTGTGAGCACTTTTCTACATCTATTGCGCTACAAAATAGCAATTAATATGCATACAATATCTACTGGTAATTTGTCATCTATTATTATTCATCATTATAGATTAACCATTTTGTTCCAGAATTAGTGTCTGGTTCCAATGGTTTGGCTGGTTGTACTTATCATTATTTCCATGTTATTTTGGACAACATGATAGAATTAGATAATTGATCCTTTCATATAAATACATGTTGCAATCCCATATTTGTAAAATGATCAAAAGCCACAACATTACAACTTTTGTTCAGCTTTTGGATTTGGGCAGGGGGTTGACATTTGGATTTGGCATGCAAGCCCATCTCATACTTTATTCTGTTGTGTTTTATATGCAGATGGCTGACTTGGCATTCAATTTTGAGATTCATCATGGTGGGCAATTTGTGTGGAACCCAGATTTGGTATATTTAGGAGGTAGTACTTCGTTTGTTGATAATGTTGACCCAGATAGACTTAGTTATTTTGAAATACAAGATATTTGTTCTGATGTGGGGGCAGTTAGTACAAGTAGATATCATTATCTTATTCCTGGAAGTAATTTGGAGCAAGGGTTAAGGCTTATAAATGGAGATGATGATGTAGGTTATATGTGTGAGATTCATGCTGCGTGGCCTACATATAAGATAACATTATATGTTGAGGGTGGTGAGGAGCCACTTGCAGTTGAACAACCATTTGGTAATGAAGAAGTAGCAAATGATGATGATGTGGTGGTGCTGCATGAGGGAGGTAATGTGGATGCTGAAGGAGGTTAGAGTGATGATGATTGGTTAGAGGAAGGGTTTAAGGGGCCAAATTTTGATGATGATGTATTTGGAAATGTAGATGATGGGCCATCTACACATGTAGCCCCACATAGGCCCTCTGAAGGAGATGATGGGCCATCTACACATGCAGCCCCACATAAGACTACTGCAGCTGACAAAGACCCATCTCTTGAAGAGGGTGAATGGATTGACCCACCTCTTGAAGATGACATGGAAAGTCTAGTGGGGTTTGATGATGATCAGCCAGCAACAGCTACTGCTGCAAAAGAACCTGAGTTTAATGTCCAAACTGACATGAGAAAACCAGAGTTAAAGAAAGGAATGAAGTTTCCAAACTCTAAGGTATTTAGGGAGGCATTGAGGGAATATGCTATAAAGAAGTCAGTAGATATCAAGTTCAAGCTGAATGAGAAGAAGAAGATTTCAGTTTATTGCATAAATGAATGTGGATGGAGGTGTTATGCATCTCAACTACCTGGGGAGTTGACATTCCAAATAAAAACATTCAATTCAGAGTGCACCTGCCCTAGATCCTTCAAACACAGCCAAGTGACTTCAAGTTATGTTGCAAAGAAGTTTATGCAGGAGTTTGACAAAAACCCCAATTGGAAAGTGGCTGGTGTTCAACATCATGTGAAGCAAGCACTTGAAATTGACATATCTGACAGTCAAGTGTATAGGGCAAAAAAGAAAGCTACTGAGTTGATTACTGGGGATGAACAGTTGCAATATGGGAAGCTTAGGGATTATGCAGAGATGATAAGATTGAATGATAAAGGAAGTAGGGTTATTTTGCAAACTGAAATAGAAGATGAAAATGCATAGCCCAAATTTAAGAGAATGTATATCAGGTATAATGCACAAAAACTTGGGTTTTTGGGAGGTTGTAGACCAATTATTGGTTTAGATGGGTGCCACCTGAAAGGGAGATTTGGGGGGCAAATACTTTCTGCCATAGCTAGAGATGCAAATGATAATATTTTCCCAGTTGCATTTGCTGTTGTTGAGCAAGAGAACAAAGATTCATGGGTATGGTTTCTGTAGCAATTTTCAGATGACATTGGGAATCCAGAGCAACTTAATCTGGTCTTCATCACTGATAGACAGAAGGTATAACCTACAATTGTACTAACATATTTAACCCACATATTTAAAGTTCAATAATACATGCTTCAGTTGAGTTCAACATGTTTAACTAACATATTTACTTGATCTGTTTTGTATATGAATTAGGGCCTTATACTTGCAATTGAGATGCTGTTCTCAACTTGTGAGCATAGGTATTGTGTGAAGCATATCTATAATAATTTCAAAATAGATCATAAGGGCTTGGAGTTGAAGGATGCACTGTAGAGATGTGCTGCAGCCACAACAATCAGGGAGTTTGAGAGAAGAATGCAGGAAATAAAGGATTTGGATGTCATGGCATGGGAGTATCTTGCTGAAATCAACCCTGCACAATGGTCTAAGTCTCACTTTAGTAGTAGAGTTTTGTGTGACTGTTTAGCTAATAACTTGAGTGAGTCCTTTAATGCCATGATCTTAGAAGCTAGGGATAAGCCAATTTTAGCAATGTTGGAGTGGATCAGAGTTAGGCTCATGACCAAACAATACAAAAAGATGAAAGGTATAGCAAAATACACTGGAAATGTTTGTCCTAATATTCAAGACAAATTAGAGAAGTTAAAACATGAATCTATACCTTTCAGTGCTACTCCAGCAGGCAGCCTCATGTATGAGGTTGATAATGGTCGTGAGAGACATGTGGTTGATTTGGCTAAGAAAGCATGCAGATACAATGCATATGCACATACAATTGAAGTCCATGTAACAAGATCAAGGTCTAAAACAGAGTTGAAACACTGATATGCACCCACAATCATTAACATTATTACTCATCTTTCAGATGGTAAGACACCTCTCAAAGTTTAATTATATCATTTTTGAAGCATGTTGTTGTTTACTTGATTTTTTTTTATAATAAACTTATTATATATGATTTTGAACTTGATATTGTCAGTTTGAGCTAGATAAGCTAAAGTTCTTGAGTAGTTATAGTTATTTAAATAATAACTAAATATCTAGGCTCTATGCAAAGAGATATGCTCTTACGAACATCTCTGTTTTTATAAAGCACCAATAGTTATACCATCTAAACGCAGATATTTTAGTTGCCATTGGAGTTGCAAAATGGACAATAAAAAATTCCTACATGTTAGAAGTTGCCCTCTTGAGAACTTAAGAGTGAAATCCAGACGTGCAGATGCTTTTAGTTGTCTCTTTTTGAATTGTTACCATGATGGTATTCAGATATAGATGTGAACGAAACACATTGTAGCGGATTTAAAAAAAAAGAAAAGAAATTTCCCTTTTTAAATGGATTTCGTTGTAGTTGTTTTGCTTCTTTGAGAAACTTTGCAATAAGAGACCTACTTGTAGTACATGAAAGTGAGTTACATATCAAATCAAATTATAGATATTATGAGATAAAAATTTTCATATTTAGCTCCAAGTGCAAGTAGTTAGTTTGATTTCTTTGGATCATCTATGGTATATACAAATAGAACTAGTGAATTCTTTATCTTTTCATATGTGAATTTGTAAAAGTGATTTCTTAGTAAACAAATTGCATCATATATAAATGGATAATCTAGGGTGAATAGAAAAAGATACCAGCAAGGGTTATGTTTTAAAGTGTTAATTATTTTAAAAATTAAATTAACAGTAAAGGATCAATGTGAAGGCTCAAACTAGGGTATCCTGGTTAAAACACGCTTGTTTTACCAGTAAGTTATGGCCTCTAAGATGTTTAAAAATACATATACATGTAAATAATTCTATGCATGAATGTTAATTATCTTATGCTTACCACTAAGTTAAGATATAAAGAACTCACAATTAAATTTGAATTAATATTTTATTAATCACCAATCAAAATTAACTTAGGATAATCTTATGCATGAATGTGCATGAGAAATTTGGGCATTCTAGCATTTTACCCCCTTTTATTTTTTTAATTGGCAAAATGCCCTTGTTTCGAAACTATATAGGTGCGTGCCCCTGTTTCGATACTCGATGACCCTAAAATCGAGTTACTTAAAGTACTCGATTGGTTTAAAATCAAGTTATACCCGATCAAACTTTAAAAAAAAAAAAAAAATTCATGAAACTCGACTAAATGAAAATCGAGTTCCAAAACGTCACTATAGGGCTTAAAAACGTCACTATAGGGATAAAAAACGCCGCTATAGGGCCACTGAAACTTGGTATAAAAAAATTTTCCAGAAAAACGCCACTATAGGGATTAAAAAACGTCGCTATAGGGTCACTGAAACCTGGTATAAAAATTTTTTCCAGAAAAACGCCGCTATAGGGCTTAAAAACGTCACTATAGGGCTTAAAAACGCCGCTATAGGTCTCCCTGAATATTGGCCGATCACACTTGTAAAATTTTTTTGCATGGAACTCGATTTCCCTAAGCTCGAGTTACATGCAAATTTTTTTTTTTTTTTTTTTTTTTTTTTTTTTTAAGTTTGATCGGGCATAACTCGATTTTCTACAAATCGAGTATTTCATTAAAACTCGATTTTAGGGTAATCGAGTATTGAAACAGGGGCATATCCCTATATAGTTTCGAAATAGGGGCAAATTGCTAAATAAAAAAGCAATTAGGGGCAAAAGGCTAGAATGTCCTGAGAAATTTGGGATTCATGTTTGCAAGCTAGGTCACACTTTGCAATTTTCAACCATCTTTTCATTATATATGTCAATGTGATCTATTTTAAATGTTCAACCTTAATAATAGAAAATAAGTGCTTGCAGGGATATCAATATGACTCAATGTGATCTACTTCATTATGCATGTCAGTGTGATCTAGGTCACACTTGCAGTTTTTAACCATCTTTTTAGGTTTCAGAGGTATTTCAATAAATTTTTAGGTTCTAAGGGTATTTCGGTAATTTTAGAGGGTTTCAAGGGGTATTTTGGTCATTTTTCAAGTTTTGAGGGTATTTCAATCATTTTTTAGGTTTCTAATCCACTACAGTCATTTTTAGGTTCTAAGGGTATTTTAGTCACTTTTTAGGTTGCAAGGTCATTTTAATAATCTCATTTCGGTCATTTTTTAGGTTCTAAGGGTATTTTGGTCATTTTTTAAGTTTTAGGGTCATTTCGATCGTTTTAAAGATTCTAAGGGTATTTCGGTCATATTTAAGGTTTCAAGTGCGTTATAGTTGTTTTTTAGGTTCTAAGAGTATTTCAATCATTGTTTAGTTACAAGGTCATTTTTTAGGTTTCAGGATCATTTCGGTCATTTTCAAGGTTCTAAGGGTATTTCAGTCATTTTTTAGGTTCTATGGGTTTTTCTATCTTTTTTAAGTGTATTATGGTTTTTTTTTTAAAAAAAATTATAAAGGCATTTCAATCACTTTTTAGGTTACAAAGTCATTTCGGTCATTTTTTAGCTTTCAAGGTCATTTTTTAGGTTTTAGGGTCATTTAAGTCATTTTATAGGTTCTAAGGGTATTTTGGTAATCTTTTAGTTTTTAAGGATATCCTAATAATTTATGAGAGTTTCAAGGTATTTTGGTCACATGTAATGTTGGTATTGCTTAATGTGACAATAGACCATCAAATATAAGAAAAAATAAATAAATGAACCGTTGAATGTAATAAAAGTACGGTTACATGTGATATTGGTACTGCCTAATGTGGTAATGAAACTATCAAATGTAAGAAAAGAGACAAGGGTACTACCGAATGAGGTAAAAATACAGTCACATGTGATGTTAGTACTGCCTAATGTGACAATGGAACCATCAAATATAAGAAAAAAAATTAAAGTGCCACCAAACATGAGAAAAGTACGGTCAAATGTAATGTTAGTACTATCTAATGTGACAATAGAACCATCAAATATGAGAAAAAAAATAAAGAAATCACTGAATGTGATAAAAGTACAGTCACATATGATAAAATATTAGCATTTGCTACGCAAAAGTTCAATATATCTAGCCAGAAATTTTTTTGAAGCATTCAATGATTTATATTGTTTTTGTGAGTTAAAAGATAGAAAACTTGTAATGATATGTAGAAAGAAAGTAATAAAAAAAAAAAAAAAAAAAACCGATCTGAATCCTGTAAGACAATCAGACGAAACAAAGAAACATAGCTCAGGAAAGAGCATAGCAGCTAAGACACATTACATGACAGTGTTGCATAAAGAAAAGCTTGACATAAAAACTGCTAAGAATATGAAGTGTTGGTACTCTGCGAGGAAAATAGTAGCTCTATAAAGATGGCCTTCGGTTGTAACTGAATTTTTTCAAAGTAGAACCTGTTACAAGCATTCCATGATGTATTGAAGCCATATCTTGTTGTGAATAGGCTAATTTTCAATATCATTGAAACATTGAATGTATTTTCTAATTTTGACTCTTAAGGTAGTTTCATTGTTCATTTACAAAATCTTTTACAAGGATTTAGAGTGCAAACCAAGAAGAATGTAATAAAATTTATTTTTTATTTTATTTTATTTTTTATATTGGTTTTACTACTAAAATGTAATTGATCGTGTGCCTTTATATTTCTAATTTCTTGTAATGTTTCAAATTGAACAATTTTGATGTTGCCAATACAGTCATGAATTAATGCAAGAGTTTGATCCAATAATAAACAAAACTTTATCGAAATGTATACTTTGATTACAAGGTTATTAGAACAAGAGCCCTAATTAAATACACAGTCTTGGGCAATGATTTATTTCCCTCAATAAAAACCTAAAATTTGCATTCACAAATTCTGTAAGGATGCAAGTTGAAGCCAAAGTGTAATGAATAAGATAATACCCAGGCAAAATACTTCCATTCAAAACAATTTTTGAATCATACAAGTGGCTGCTAAAGGTAAATGTTGAAGTTTATGTATCCAAAAGAAAAATATATTTCTACAATACTTCTTCTTAATGGTAGTACTTATGTGAGAACATGTGTCATTCACTAACCTAAAGGTGAACTTGCTTTCTTATCGTGACAATAGATGTTATGCAATTTTGTTTGTGTTTCTATTTATTTCGTTTTGTAATTTTTTGAGGAACTATAGTTACTCGATGAGGTATATCATATATCATATCAAGATTGTTCTGAATCTAGTGAAGCTTTTGTATGCTTCTTTTATTGTGTTGTTCTATGTTCTCAGAATACATACACATATACGCGTTATGATTTTCGGTTTTTTATGAGGTAGTTGTATTATTTGATTACCTGCTTGCAGCTTTCTTGTCATGACAATTGATGTTATGAAATTTTGTTTGTGTTATTATTCAATTCGTTTTGTAATTTTAGATGCTATGAGATGGTTTTTATCCAACCTGGGATAAGATCCTGTCCCATTTATATCTCTATTGTTCTGAATCTAGTGAAGCTTTTGTATGCTTCTTTTATTGTGTTGTTCTATGTTCTCAGAATACATACACATATACGCGTTATGATTTTCGGTTTTTTATGAGGTAGTTGTATTATTTGATTACCTGCTTGCAGCTTTCTTGTCATGACAATTGATGTTATGAAATTTTGTTTGTGTTATTATTCAATTCGTTTTGTAATTTTAGATGCTATGAGATGGTTTTTATCCAACCTGGGATAAGATCCTGTCCCATTTATATCTCTAATGTCCTCCAATTTTTGTATTTAAGAGAATCAAATCATAAGAATATTCCAAAAAATTACTAAAGGTGGTAGCTTGTAGGTTTTCATACATTTTTTCTTATTATTATTGTAAGTAATTGGCAAGAACACGGTAAGGTTACTAATGTCAATGCTCAATGTGTAAAAAATCTCATTATGAGAGGACTATAAAAATGACAAGCCCTTTGTCTGTCATTGTCTTAGTTATTTGAACTAGCACATTCTGTCCATCATGACCCAACAATGTTAATCCACCCTCAATGATAGGCTACATCGTTGATATCTATGATCAAATCAAGACTATATATAAGTTAACATTCAAAGGAAATTGTTCTCAAACAATATATCATTTCAGCTTCACATGAAGACAAGTTGAAAGAAAAAAGCGTTTGTATACCCTTAGGATCCACATGAATAAAACCTATGATAGGCTTAGTTCAATTTCAGAATGCTTGTTTTGTCTATAATGGGCTTCAATTATTGACTGTAATAAGCAAGAAACACTGGGGTCATTTGTGTATTGACTACCAGTTAACTTGAGATGTTTGGTTTGGATCAGACTTGATTATCCGAGTGGAGAATTTGGAGCCAAGAGGCCCCCATAAAAGTCTGGATTTGTTGTTGTTGGCCTGAGAAGGAATTGCTTAACCAAGGAACATATATAGATGATTTTTTGTGGTTTTTCTAGCTACTTTAAGGTCCATCTGGAAATAAAGAAGCAAAGCTACTAGGGAAGGTGAAGCTAATACTGCAGTCAATATGCTAATTTATAAAACATCTTTGGTTTCTAAGAGCAAGCATGGTGGGACAGCAGATGCAAGAGAGAGAAATGTCTTTGCCTCTAAACAAAGATGCATGTCTTGGTTGGTAGCTCATTATACTTGTGGACGGCTTTTGGGGACGAAGTGGTAAATGGAAAGGAGCAAGTTTTGTTGGCAAAAACAGAGAAGGCAAGATCAGGGCAGCTAAGAGAAAAATAGAGAAAGAGATATGAAATATGGGTCAGAGGTTTGAGTGATGAGAAATGAGTTTTGAGTTTTGCCTAAACCAAACAGCCTTATAATTACTGCAACGAAAATCTTATATAAGCATTAGTATCTATCCTTCTGTTTCTCTTACTGTAGACTCCTACACAATCACATGCTGTGTTACATATTCCTATCTGCTTCTAGTTATGATTCACCTCAATTTGTTTAAATACTTGTTAAAGCTTAAAGGAGCACTGGATCAAGTTCTAGCAACAAAGGCTGCTAGTCTAAACGAGAAACAAAAGTTGAAAGGACTAATTACCTTTGAACTATGAGCACATAAATCATTCGGGAGCTACACGTGGTTTTAAAACCATTGAGATCACTATTTGTCAACCTCAGATTCTGAAATCTCACTGATTATCATTTAATCTGTTGTGTCGTAGAAGAACCGTAAAGTGAGAGGCATATGTAGCAACCGAATTAGTCCAAAACAAGATTAGCGTCTTTTAACTTTTAAGTCCACTGTGTCAAAGAGCATCTACTTCAAGTAGTAACACAATTTTAGCCAAAAATCCATTATAAAGATAACACTTAACAAATGATTTAAAAGCTTTTAGTCGAGAGTGCACTTGAAATTTAATAAATTAAGTTGCACCTAGAGAAAAACAAAATGATAATTATGAAAGATATTAATTAAGTAATACAGCAAGTTGCAGCTGGTTCTGCTCTAGCTAATGCAGGTGCAGATTTTGTCTTCAAGGGGGAGTTACCTAGGCTGGTTTTCAAATAATACTTTCTTCATCATAAGAAAGCTTTTTTTTTTTTTTTTTTTGTTTTGGGAAATAGTCCCAACTATCAAAGATATTAAGCATCTATTTATCAGAATACAGCAAGTTGAGGTGTCTCTAATCAAAAGAACAGCCAATGCAGTTGTTAAGGGAAGAAGTGGTAAATGGATAGGAGCAATTTTTGTTGGCAAAAACAGAGAAGGCAAGAGGAGGATGGCTGGTTGCTATAGTTGGACAATGACAAGCAAAATTGTGGTTATTTGTCTGCAATTAGAGAGGCTTTGTTGATATTCCATCTGCAGAAGTTTCAAAAATGGGTGGTGTAAAACCAAGCAGATTGATGGATGCAGTTTGCATCCACCAATTATAGACCTATAGCAATTCAGAAGTTGCGTGCATGGTTTGAGACAAATTGAAAAGGACAAATATGGCAACGAAGTCATACAATCTATCAGACTCTAGTTTTCAAAAATAAAAAGATCCACTAGACAGTCCAAACCTGTACGTAGAATAACGAAAGCACTCCAAAACAATCACAGGAGGTGATACATATTCCTATCTGCTTCTAGTTATGATTTGCTTCTATTGCATCAAAAAACTTGTTCATGACCTAAAGGAGACCACTCGTCTGTGCATTGAACCAAGTTCTTGCAACAAAGGATGCTAATCTAAAAGAGAAAAAAAAAGTTGAAAGGACTAATACCTTTGAACTATTAGCACGTCAATCATTAGTGAGCTACATGTGGTTTCAAAACCACTGAGAACACTATTTGTCAATCTCAGAGTCTGAAATCTCACAGATGATCAATTAATCTGTTGCATTATAGAACTGTTAAGTGAAGGGCATATATAGCAACCTAATTAGTCCAAATTACAAGCTCATTGGTGTCTTTTTTAAGTCTACTGTATCAAAGAAAATTTACTTTAGTTCTAAAACAATTTTAGCCTAAAATCTATTGTAAAGATAACATTTAACAAATGATTTAAAGCTTTTTATCGAGAGTGCATCTGAAATTTAATAAATTAAGTTGCACCTAGAGAAGAAAAAATAATGATAAGCATCAAAGAACAGCCAATGCAGCTGCTTACTGGGTTACAAGTTCAGACAAAAGGATGTGTGTGCGCTTATGCAATTGGAAACATTTGCACACTCACAGTTTATCTAGTTCACATTATCTCTAAAGCAGAAACAGAAAATGTTTGAATCCTTTCACAATTACTAAACAAATTAACATGGAGTATCAATTTATTACAGAAGATCATCCCACTCAGCCAAAGAGAAGAACACATGTTCATAAATTATAACACAACAAAGTTCAAATAAAAAGCAATTCAGAACCAAAAGAGCTAAGAATTACACGGAAACACATTTGAGAGCCAAGTTCTAGTTGCGGGTCCACGCAGACCACACCACACAATTATTTCTTGAGTCGGCTTTGGCTTGATGACGTATCCTATATCAAACCAACAACAACAAAAAATAAATAAATAATAATAATAATAATATATCAAACCAACAAAGAAAAGCAAACCAATGAAAACAAATTAATAGGAAGAATAATTAAAATGGATAGGCATGTGTGTTCGGGGTTTGACTTACAGAGGAAGAGTCATCTGAATCTGCTCCCCCCACCTTGAGATTTCACTGTAAAGGGTACCAAAAGAAAAAGGAAAAAGAGATTAGAAAGAAAGCGAGGAGGAGGAGAAATGGATAACCAACAAATTGAATCGTTTCAAATAAAACAAAGATGTAAAGTGAATAGACAGAGTCATACCCATCGGTCTTCAAGGAACTGACATCGAGGTTCAAGGACCATCTTCATATCATCATTGTCCCAATCCAGAAATTCCCAACATTCTTTCTCTATTTTGATTTGTAATGAAGAAGGCGGAGAAGATAGTTTTCCATCAATAAGGTGCAGAGAAAGAGGTAATCTCTTAAGCGTCGGACATCTTTCGATCAGAATAGAATTGAGAGAATCACAAAGTATTACATTACTTCTACTGCATATGGTCTTCAGCTCCGGTAAATCATATAATCTCAAATTCCTCAATCGGGGGAATATTTTCACAATTTCTTTTGCTTCTTCTTCTTCAACTTCATCATCAGATGATTCAGATGCTTCAGCCCCACTTCTTATTTCCCGTAAGTGTCTACAGATGCCGACCTCAATCTGTTCCAGGTTGTCCAGCAGCAACCCAGGCGGGAAGAGCTTTTTTATATACGGAGAACCAGTTATTGAAAATTGTTTGAGGCGGGAAAAGGTGCCGAGGGGGACGACCGGTGCTGGTGCGACTTTCTCTTCTCTAAACAGTCCCTCTAAAATATCCAAACCGCATAGATAAAGAATCTCAAGGCTTTGAAGAGAACAGGTGTAAAAATAAGAATTAATGTATTCTATTTCTTTATACTCCTTAAACAAAACAGTCTTTTTCCAGGGGCCCGAAGAAAAAAGGAAACGTGGACTTCCGCAAATTACTAGGGCACAAACGTCTTTTGGGAGTAGACATATATTGCAGTCACTTAAAATTACACTATCGCCCAACTCGGCAACTCCCAGCTGGCTAGCTGGCTTTTTTTTATTCACGGCATATATGTAATGGCTAGGTCCTCCCTCCTCTAAGGATTCAACATATGTATTGAAGCCTTTAACGCCATCAAATGAGCCTTCAAAACACTCTAATTTCTTCAACCTTACCATCTCCTCTCCATTAACTTCTAAACCATCAAAATGCAATTTGAGGACTTGGAGTTGACAGAGTTTGGGTAAAATCCCTGGTGGCATCTTCTTTTGATTAATTGAAAGTCTCTCAACATTAAGGTATCTCAAATTGACCAACATTTCCAAACCATGAGGTATTTCTTTCACTGACTTAAGCCTTAATGAAGTAAGATGCTTCAAGTAGACTGAATTTGGTAAAGATTCAAACTCATGACAATCTACATGAAGAACTCTGAGTCCATGCAAGTGCACAAAAAATGAATCCGGGATGATGTTTACATATCCTCGTAGAAGCAAGGTCGAAAGCTTAGGACATTTTGGTGACACATATGGAAATTTTGAACCTCGTTTGCACATCAA
>JAVFWQ010000043.1:0-49700 GCA_032727855.1 Quercus ilex subsp. ballota
GTAATTTACTTCCCATTCTCCCAATCCTTGATGATCTTATCCGTCTCCTTAAGCACTGCTTCCATTTGCGCGCCCTTTCGTTTTCCGTTGATATAGTCGTTAAGAAGCGCATAAACCAGATTCGGAAATCCTCTCCTGTGAAGCTCGTGCAGCAAATCTGTCTGTGCCTTTCCAAGCTTCAGCAGCCTTATCTTTAAATCGGTTCCCATTTTATCGTCCCCCTATTGCTTTTATGCCTTTGTTATGCTATTCTTTGGTTATGAGGTTGAGTAGGTTCAACCTTTTGTTATCTTTATTATAATTCCTCAAATGAGGAAAGTCAATATATTATTTCATCTTTTGAGGAATTATTTTCGGAGGAGGTAATTTTCTGGTAGATATTGGGACGATTATAAATATCGCTTTGATAGGAGTCACGATTTCCTCTGTTATATTAGCCATCAGAACAACGGCGGTCCAAAGCGCTTAGAGCACAAGAAAAAGGCATATCACGATATGCTTACACTGATGGAAAAATACAAATACGCATTTATGTCTGGTAATATAACGGAAGAATTGCTAATTGAAAGAGACGCTACGATAGATTGTCTTTATATCGCAACGGGCTCTGACGAATTGACAAAGCGCATAAGCGCCTGGATAGATTCCATAGATAGGAAGGATAGCAAGCAAACCCAATCGCAAAAAATGAATGATGTAATTTCATTTATGAGAAGCGATTTGAGGTTTCGTCTTTTTCGCTCTGTTGGGTAGTATGGCGCCCTGCTTCCAGCCTGTCAAACGCATCTTTGAGTCCTTGTATTTTCTTCCACTCGTCTGGATCTTTTTTATCCAATGGAAGCAGTAGGCCGATAGTAAGAAATTCATACGCAAGGGCTAATATGAGCACCAAAATTAATATAAGTTCAGTCATGTTGTTTCTCCTTCTGATCGTTCCTTGCGGACGCTTGCTCCATTCTTCAAGCTGATAAGTATATTATAATTCCTCATTTGAGGAATATCAATAGAAAGGTTTCAAAATGATTTTTATAGAAAGATTAGAAGAATTGTTAAAAGAAAAAGGTGTTACTACAAATAAAATGTGCATCGACCTAAAGATCGGTAAAAACTCAATGGTCAATTGGCGTGAACGTGGGAATCTTCCAAATAGCGAAACCCTCGCCGCGTTGTCCGACTACTTCAACGTGTCCACCGACTACCTCTTAGGCCGCACCGACAATCCGTCCCCCATCGGCGAGGTTGCGGCTGCGCATTTTAAAGACGATCAGGACTTCTCCGATCTGCCCGAAGAAGATCAGGAGGCCGTGCGGGGCGTTATCGCTGCACTTAGGGCCAAGCATAAAAAGTAGGTTCTGAGACCTGCGCTTTTTCTATAAAAATTTATGAATCGATGGAAAGTCCATGCTAAATTATATAATTGGCAAAACAATTTGCCTACCTATAAATAGGTCATCCGCGAAGCGAGGTGTGGGTTATGAAAGGATATAAAAGCGTCTTTGTTTGGATTGCATTTGCATTCGGTATATTGAGCCTTTTTTTATTGATAGGCGATATACACTTTGAGATTGCAGAATACGGATTTACCGTGTCCGATCTGCTTTTTACCTTGCGAGGGTTTGCCGTCGCTCTATATATCATAGCCTCCTTGGTGGGGCTGGCTAACTATAGTATTGCACCATGTATCATATATACAGGGGGCTTTATTATTGCGGCAATTGCAGGCGGAATTTTTTCTGATATGTTCGGACTTGTTGGTATGATTATACTGTGGTGTGGATTTCCGTCTGCGCTTCGTCTGTCTCGCCAAAATAGGCCTCAATTTCAATCTCTATCAGATAAAGCGATTGATAATATTGCACATGCTCTTTTAGCGCTGCCCGAAAAAAAAGCAAATATTCAGATTTCAAATATGCCAGTATCCGAACGCGACCGCTATAAAGTGCTTATAAGGTATCGCGAACTTGCAGACTAGTCTTGCATACCACGCCGGATTGCCCTACCCTGTCGCGATCTTCCAATATTTTAGCGGTACAATCGAGGACAGCGGCAAAGACAGGGTTTGTAAGAAATGCGTATAATATAAGGGGTTGGTAAAATGATGAAAATTTGTAGTTTTGCGGATGTATTTCTTTTCATATGATCCCGCCGTTATACTTGGGTTAATCAGTATTCCTTTTGCTATTTATCTATTCACATCAGAACGTTCCCACACAGTATTTTGGTTTAATTGAAAATAAATCCGTAACTCATGACAAATTTTAACGTTTTTGTACCTAAAATAGCATGATCAAGTAGTAATATGGTGCTTAGGAGGTAAGGAAATGTATCCGCTTAGTCTTGAGGATATTCTGGATCAACAGATTTTTGATGAAGGAATTTTTCTGGAAGAGCATGTAGAAATGCCTGACATACAGGACGGCATGTATTATCGGTCTAACGATCTACCCTATCCGATTATAGCTATAAACTCCAATGTAAGCGGTACATTTCGTCGTAACTATGTAAAGGCTCACGAACTTGGGCATCACCATAACTGCGTTCGGAACCTATTTGCGGCTCCTGAGTGGATACAGCGCAAATATGAAATGCTTGCAG
The DNA here is from genome assembly GCA_032727855.1 of Quercus ilex subsp. ballota. NCBI lineage: Eukaryota > Viridiplantae > Streptophyta > Magnoliopsida > Fagales > Fagaceae > Quercus > Quercus ilex. Next base: position 2,596 of record JAVFWQ010000043.1, read on the forward strand.
ATCGGGATTGGATCGATAACATTATGTCCATTGACGACCTGATTATTGCCTATGAGAAAGGCAATAATACTCCCATGTCGCTGGCGGACTACCTCGAAATACCAATTGAAGCGCTTATGAAAGGTATTGCGATTTGCTGCCAACAGTACGGTCCTGTTTCGTACAAAGGGCAGTATTGTATCTATTGGAACCCGTTTAATATAAAAACAGACTTAAAGACGTAAAAAATAAAAGGATAGAATTTATTATGAAAAAGAGATTGATAAATATAAAATACCAAACGGAAACCAGAAAGGTATACAATGAAAACACGCAAAGACGGTCTCGTCGAGGTAAAAGAAACAATTTTATTGCCTAACGGTAAAAAAACAAGAAAATCATTCTATGGCGCCAACGAAAAAGAAGCTCGAAAAAAAGCATATGCCTATCAGAGCGAAACTACAAAAGGGCGCTCGTTTAAGGTTGTTGCTGAAGAATGGAAAGAACGGCATTTTGAAACGCTTGAGAATGGCACAAAAGGCTGTTATAATCCCGCATTGAAGCGTGCAATTGAATCTATGGGCAGCGAGAACATCAAGGATATCGTGCCGGCCGATATAGAGCGCGAAATTTTAAAACTAAAGGATCAAGGCTTCTCAGCTCAGACGGTCAGAGTGCAGCGCATCGTCTACAACCTTATTTTTAGCCATGCCGTAATAAAAGGCGATATCAAGATCAATCCTGCACGCGAAGTGAAAGTACCGCGCGGACTTCCAAAAACAACGCGGGAGCTGCCGAGCGACAGCGACATTGAGATCATTAAAAAGTCTTATAAAAACTCATTTGGGCTGTTTGCCTACTTTCTCATCTATACGGGACTGCGTCGGGAAGAAGCCCTTCCTTTGGAGTGGTCGGATATAGATTTTGACAATGGCATCATACATGTTACAAAAAAGCTTCAATTCATTAATAACAAGCCGGTTGTTACGCAAAAAACAAAAACAGAAAAATCCAAAAGAGATGTACTTCTTTTGGATGCTTTAAAGCGCGTTTTAAAACCAAAAAAGCACGGATATATATTCTTTAAGGAATTGCCTACAGAAACAGCATATAACCTGATGTGGCGTAAATACTGCGTTGAAAGCAACTTGATGAAAGAAAATCCAAACAGGCGTATAATAAATAAAAAAAAGGGCGCGCTTTCGCCTGTATATATCCCAAGAATAACCCCGCATCAATTGCGGCACTGTTATGCCACGTTCTTATTCGAAGCCGAGATTGACGAAAAGGACGCGCAAGGTTTATTGGGGCATGCAGACATACAAACAACTAGAAATATTTACACGCACATTAGAAATACACGCAAGGAAATCACCGCGAAGAAGCTCAACGAATATCTCAAGTAAATTTGTATATAAATTATATGAGTATATAGAAAAAAATTGTGTGAAAACATAAAAACAGTGATTTATTACACGAAAGCCCATATCTTGAAACGTTTCTGTTTGAAAATCGCTGTTTTTTTACAGGAAGATGGATTTTCAGTTTGAAAGCACGAAAAGTCAAATTGAGGAAACGATTGAGCCGTTCTGAAAAAATAGGGCGAATTTTGTCGTAAAAATGTCGTAAAAACATTATAAATAGCTACAATATAATGTTTTTAAGTGACTACGAATCAAAAGGTCGGGGGTTCGAATCCCTTCTGGCACACCACTGATAAAACCGCTTGTATAAAGGAATATGGGCGGTTTTTTGTTTGTAAAACAATCGAACAAAACGGAGTCAAAAAGAACATTTACGACTAAAAAGTGTCGTAAATTTGTCGTAATTATATCATAAAAATGTAGATACTTGAATGACATCTGCCCGACAAATAACGGCAACAAAAAAGCGGGGACTTGCGCCGCCCTTCTCCATCACTTTTTAGGTAGCTTCCTAAAGTCTTTACGCACTTTGTTACTGTGCCGTTGCCTCTGCAAGGGTAATAAAAAGGACGGGGTACCGTCCTTGAAGATTTTATATTTACGATTTTTTTGCAACTGTTGATATTCCTTTTAGGATTGCATTTTTTATCAAATAATTATCATGTGTGCGGATAGCTATCCGTTTATTAAACTCTTCTTCTAAATGCTCAAACAATCCACCAAATAGGTCCCTAGCAAATCCTGTCGAAATATATGGTACATTTTCAAAATCAAATATAATCCTGGTGTCTTGCGATTTATCCAGAAGTTGCAATGCATCTTTTTTTATTTTGATGCCCGTAACTCTTGCGCGAAGCCCAAATTCATCATAATCAATTACTTTGATAATTCTATCAGTCATCGAAAACACCTCCTAAACTAATTTCCATATAATCTTCCGCTTGATCGCATCCTATCATTTGCTTAAACGGAATATCTATAGGACATACCCAGGACATTTGCGGACATCGCCGCATAACCAAAAAGAGCGCAAGCCTAAGCCCACGCCCTTCTCCATTATCCTAATAATCGTGCGATCAGAAATGATACAATCCCTACAATCGCCGTAGGTACAACAGCCTTCCATATTTCAAAGGTCTTTTGTTTTTCGCCTTTTTCAATGGTGTCCAGCCGTTCATCCACATTCATCACTTTATCGGCCAGTTTTTCAACCGATATGGCAAGCGAGTTTGTCGCTTTGGTCAAGTCCTTTATTTCTTTCTGTTGCTCAAATAGTGTCCTGATCTGTTCGGTGTGTCCGCTTACTGTTCTGTCGATTCGCGCTACCTCGGTTGTCAACTGCCTTGTGTCCATGTCTTACTCCTTCGGTTTCTCGTACTCCATCGCCTGCTCGCTGTCTGATACGCCCTTCGTCGTCGGGTCGCTAAGTACCCCAATAAACGACAATACCGCCATGCCCACCGTGCCGATCAAAAACGGATTGGTGAAAAACTGCTGCAACACGTTTCCAATACTTTCCCACGTCGTCAGGTCTGCATAATCAAGCCCGTAATATGCCAGTACAGGCGATGCAACCACGCCAAGAATCCCGATCCAAAACTGCGGGCTTTTTACTCTTACCTTCCAATTAATCTTCATCTTTTTCCTCCCTTCATCCCTGCCATAAAATAGCCCATGTCTTAGGTCCTACCACACCGTCAGCCCCCGTGCTCCCTAAGTCATAGCCTTCCGCGATACGCGCTTTCTGGAACGCGATCACGCCCGCTTTGGTGCGCTTACCGTAAATCCCATCGATGCCGCCTACATCCACAAGGTGATGATCAAGCCGCTTCTGTACCTCCCGCACATCATCCCCGCGCATCATGGGAGATTTCAACTTCAAATTGCGTGTCAGTTCGGGAACTTCAATCTCCGGCTGCTCGATTACAGGCGGTACCGTTGCGGACTGTCCAAGCGCATATTCCTTGATCTCCTGCAACGGATATAATTTACCAGGGCAATCCGTGTATCCTGGCCCCGCCGCCTCATCGTGTCCAACAATCTGGCTCGCCTGTGTAAATCCGTAATGCTGCACAAGGTCTTTTACTACCCTGAACAACGCGTCTTTCTGCACCTGCGGCATGACGTTATGTTCAATATCACCCTGGACTGCTACTGCAATAGACGTATCGTTGTAGCCCTTCGTTTTGGCGTTGGAATTGTTGACGCTGCCGCCGCAGTAATCAAGACCCCTTCCCCATACGACATCACCGTTTGCAAGCACTACGATATTATAATCTATCCCCGCGTGGCCCCTGCCGATATGATAGTTGTGTACCGACTGAACCGATCCATTGCTGCCAAAATGGTGCAGCAGTATCCGCAGCGTTTGTTTGCGTGTTGCATATGCTCGATCTGGTACAAGCCCTAAATCCTTGATGTAGCCAAAATCACTCATTTCCTTTTCCTCCTATAATCTCTTGTTTTTCTTTTTCCCCGATCCACCCTTTGTCGACTGCCCTTTGAAGGCCATCGTCATTGATACGTCCATCGTCATACAGCCGCTGTAGCGTCTCAAACATTCCCTTCACCCCCAAGCATTGAAATCACCAGCATGTCAAGCGTTTCCTGTATGACCTCAATCTGTGTTTTTTCGCGTGGCTGCGCTGCCTGTTCTGCCAAAAGCCGCGCATTATACTCTTCCATTTGCCGTATCGATTCATCCATTGATTTTCCCTCCTTTATTTTGGATAGGTGATATATGTACTTACCCTGTGAACTGCTCCCATCGGTGAATATACGCATATTTCACCGTTTGCCTTAACCCATGCCCAGCCAGGCGCTACCGTACCGTTTGCCTTTTGGCAGATACACGGGAAGTTAAGCGTTGCCGCAGGACCTGCAAAGCCTGTACCGTTTAAATTGCCTATTGCCCCGTTCTGCGGGATCAAGTCTGTCGTGCCCTCTTTACCGGCACACGTTACAATGATATTGATACTGAAACCATCGTCCCACGACCACCCCGCGTCATATGCAAGGCTGGATAACATCGTAATGACTTTGAACGTTTTTGGCGCGCTGACGCTTCCTTGCCAAACTTGCAGGGCTTGCATATCCGATTGTTTTGCATAATGCGCCGGAAGTTGTCCCCCCAGCTTCGATGCATCCACGCCGCTTCCTGTTGCCACGAGCGCATCGATTAAATCATTGAATCTCCCGAGCGCAACCATATTTTTCCCGATATTGTCAAACTTCGCTTTTAGAAAATCCGCCTGCCCTACTACTTGGTTTGGCAAAGATGAGATATCCTTGTTTACAAACTCGGATTCCGTAAATTTTAAATCAGTTATCGCCATATTGTTTTCCTCCGTACAAAAAAGACACCCTTTCGGATGTCTTAAATTACTGTTTACTTTTGATTTCCCCGTGGTATAATAAAAGCAGGGATATGACCGCAAAGCGGTTGGCCCAAGAGATAAGATTAAATAATCGCTACCTTTGGGCGGGGGCGATTATTTTTTTGCTTCTGAAAGTATCTTGTAAACCACAATCAAAATGACTGTAAGTATCACCAAATATTCCATTGGCACCACCACTTTCTAGCCCAAGTATGGGTAAAGTGGCCAACCGCCCGCAACGTATCCCTGCTACGTTATTATATCATGCTCATGCTGCCCTTTCAATCACAGGAAGCACGCCGTTTTCTTTGAGCAGTTCATACAAGAACAACCGCCCTTTTTGCGTCCATTTTGTTTCCATCACAATATCCGGCCTGCCGTCGCTTCTGACAATATCTATCGTCTCGCTGTGCGTGTAGCCTTTATTATGGTATTTACGGTATAGCAACCATTGCCCGCTTTGTTTATACTGTACTCCCAAATCTGCAAGCGTCCGGTTCATTGCTCTGCCGCTCATGCCGTAATCTTTGGCAATCTGCGTGATGGTTACAAGCCCTTTATTCTGTAAGATTTTGTCTGTATAGTCAGCGCGCGGCTTTAGTTCTCCGATTAATTGATTTTTTCGTTCGATTTCAGCCGCCAGAAGCCCGTTTTTAGCCCGTTCTTCCTTTAATGCAGTAAACGCCTTAATTGCGAGATCGGGATTGCTCAAAAGCTCGTCTACGGCGTATACGCCGTGTTTGCGGATTGCAGGAAGTACTTCATCGAATACCCACCGTTCGAACCGTTCCGCAGAGGGTAATTTACTGTGTGTGATAAGGCGGTATAGGTCGCCCTCGGTAATGAATGTCATTTCCTGTATACCGCCGTTTGTAAGGGCGTCGCGTTTCACGACTCCCTTGCAATGTCTACTGAGTGCATCTCTTACATTTCTGTATTTAAGCATTTTAGCCGCATCATTTCCACAAAACAAAATCTTCCCGTTTTCTTCCAGTGTGCGGATTTCCCCGAACTGCTTATTTTTAAATATTTGTAATTCGTTCATGCTACCATCCTCCCTATATGATGTAATAATCCATCTGCAAATCGTTTCACCGATGCTTCTTCTTCCTGTCTCACATGTTTTTCCGCTTGCAAAAGGTCAATATGGGTAAGAAAAGCGTGCCCTATTTCATGCGCAAGTACATGTTCCATATCTTCTGCGTCTGGGTTCAAACTAATTACGGCGCACCTCATACTGTTTTCATCATCATATAACCCATTAAATATCTTTTTCAGTTTTTCATTCTCAATGTATTCGATTTCAATTCCCATTAGCTTGCATAAGGCAAACATTCTTTCCATTTTACTCATAAAAAAACTCCTTTCTGATTGCCCGAAAGAAGCTTGTATGGTATAATATTTACAAGCAATCTTCGGGTTGTGGTGTGAAACAGTCCAGTTTACTTTAGCGGGTAGCGGGCTGTTTCTTCATTTTTTTAATTCTTCGTCGATTTTTTCTTCAACCCATGCCGTTTTAGTTTTTCCTTGTTTACGTAATCTGTTCTCGATGGCTTCTACTTTTTCCTTTGGCAAAAGCACGCTAAAACCCTTTCTTTCTTTACGGCGCTCTTTGAAGTAATCGGCTCTGCTTTTATTTGCGATTTTCTTCACCTCCATTTCTGTATCGCAATACAAATATATCATGTATCGCGATACAAGTCAAGAGGTTTTTTTCAAAATAAAACCGCCCATTACTGATACTTCTCCTGTTCCATCCTGCGCGCATTTGTCCTCTGCTCCGCCGTCAGCAGCCACGGCATAACGGCTTCTTCCTGTTTTTCCTTCTGCTGTTTCGTAATTGCGTTGTGGATATCCACCATCGCCTGTACGGGGTCCGCGCTGCCGCCTGTTTTGGGAGCCGCGCCCTCCGTACCCCTGTTTTTAGTAAGCATGCTCCAGTCAAGTTTCGGAAGCGTTTGACCCGGCGCGCCCAAAGCTTCTTCCATCGCAAGCCGCGCAGCTTTCTTCGCTGCCGTCTTAGAGCCGCCCGACGATCTCCTGCCGCCTCTGCCGCCCGATGAACTGTCCAGTTTCAGCGATGCAAGCAGGCTTTCTTTTATCTCGTCCGAAGCCGAAAGCCCGCCTATATACTCCCGTACTGCTTGCGCCTCGCTGCCGTTAAGCGTGTATTCGCGCGCAAGGAAATAAAGCTGCTGCTGCTCGCTCATTCCTGTCGATGCAAGGAAATCTATGTATTTCTTCTTTTTGCTTCCGGAAATCGTCTTTCCGTTTTCGTCATAATCCGCACGCAAAGGCGCAAAATATGCGTACGCCTGCAAGTAATCGTCAACAGGCAACCCTCCCGCCGCGTAATATGAGAATTTGTCGTCAGCCGGCATCTCTCTCTGGTAAAAATACACCTTTTCTTCGGGCGTGTAATCGCCGTTTAGTATGTTTGTGAGCGATACGGATTTTTTGGTGCCGGACTGCGTCGTGCCTTTCTCGTCGACGACGATCTGCCCGTCCATATAAAACGCGTCGTCCTTTGTATTGCCGGGCGTTCCTTCCTCGTCTGCCTTCTGTATCTCGCGCTGCAAAAACGCCCTCGGCCGTACTCCCTGCGTTTGTGCAAACGCGATCGTGTCGCGTTCGTTTGTGTCCTTGCCCTCAAATATAGCCGCATATATCGGTGCAATATCTTCGTCCCCTGCATTCTCAAACAACCATTTTTCCGCCTCTAGTTTTTGATTCACATCGTTTTTTTCAAGGTATTCCTTGTTGAAAAAAGGTTGCGATTTAAGCTCTATGAATTTCTTCACGTCGCCGCCGCTATCATATATCTTTCGTATACTGTTCTCATATGCCGTCCTACTGTCCGTTCCCAATTTCTCAAACTGCTTTTCGTATGCTGTCACGAGCGCCTCGCCCTCAAACCCCGTATTCAGCAACGCCGCACGTTTATCTGTATCATTGTCGGTTCCAGAAATTCCTGCCTTGTAGGCGTACATCTCGCCCACATTATCACTCATCGCCGTTCCCACGGATAAATCTGCCTGATCGTAGCTGATTCCCCTGTTTTTGAGCATCTCCTGCTTTGCAATCTTGTTAGCGTCCTCGCTCAAAGAGGCGAGCGCCTTTGCTTTCTGCCCGTCCGAAAGCGCCGCGTATGCCTTACTTGTAATCATCGCGTCGCCGTTCGTCTTGATGAATTTCCCATATGTCTTTTTGTATTGCGTGAACTCGTCCGGAGTCATGGAATAATTCGTATCGCCATAACGAAACGAGCTTTGCGGCGCGTGAGGCAGAGCGGATGTTTCTCCAACAGCATCGTATACCCGAAGGGCCTCGTTTGCCAATGGGTCGTCCTTGATCCCGCTGCGGTACCACGGTGCAATGCCGTTCTCCAAATACCGCGTAAGTACGTTTCCGCCGTTTACCTGTTCCCGTCCGAATATATCGACATACGGCTCGTTCAAGTAGGAAAGCCCAGGAATTTTGTTAGCCATGCGCCTAAAAAACGATTCCAATTCTTTTGGTAACGGCCCGTTCTTTCCCGCGTACGTCGTGCGCCGCGTCGGGTCTGCTGACCGCGCAATCTGCCCAAACAGCGTAGGGATATACTGACCCGCATAGCTTTCCGCCGCTTTTTCTGCCATGCTGCCAAGCGCGGCCATGCCCCCATCGTTTCTGTACGCGCTCATGAAGTCGTCAACGCTCTGTAATATCGACATGTCCATCACGGGATTTGCGCTGTTCATAATCGCCGTAAAAAACCGAGAGACGGGGTCTCCTTCATCATCATTTTCCATGTTCGCCATCTCCACGCCCATGAAAAGCGGAATACTCACCGGAGCAAGCCAGTCAAGCGAATACGTATTGTCGCCGATTTTAATGCTATATCCCTGATAACCCTGATCGTTCTCTAACCTTCCCTCGCGATCATCTCCGCTACCCGCGAGGATAATGCCGGAAGCACCAAGAAGATACCCAATCGCCATAATGCCCGTACCCGTAAGGCCAGACGATACGCCCTCCACAAATTCAGATGCGCTGATGTTTCCGTTTGCAAGCTGCTTTACGCCGCGCGTCAGGCGTTCTACAAGTCCTGCCGGAGAATACCTAAGCCCTTGTTTCAAGATGTTGATCGGTGTTTTACGGAAGGGCAGCACCGCGTCCATTAACGCCGCCGCGCCTTTGTGGTTGCGCGCCAAATTGTTAAGCGCCGCCGCCGTTTTGGAATACTCGCGGAACGTCATTTCCAGCGCTTGCCGCGTCGCGTACTGCTGTACCTGCTGCAAGGCCGTGTTTCCCGCCTTCGTGCCGCTTTCAAGGAATCCTTGCGTATATCCCCGCGCTTTCATCATTTGCGCAAACGCGTTTGCATACGCCCCCTTCATAAAGAACGCGTCCGCACCTTCCAGTCCTTTGTTATTCAACGTGCGCAGAAACTCAAGCCATCTTGTGTTGAATATCTTACGGTTCTGGTCGATAACGTCGTCCATGCCGTATTTACCGTCGCTGAGCATGGCGCGTTTTGACTGCTCAAACTGCGCCTTTGCAAACTGCACGTTCTGCCTGTCTTTTGGGGTAAGCACCGCTTTTGTACGCTCTCCTTCCGGAACGAACGCGTGCTCAAGCCCTGTTGCAATCAGGTCTCTGCCGTTCGTCACAAGCCGCATAAACGCATTACCTACGATGTTGCGCGCGTGCGTCCTTAAGTTGCCAAGCATGGAAAGGTAACGCCACGCCCGCAGCTTATCCCCCATCGATGATGGAAGTTTCTGCGCGATCTCCACCGCCGCCATTTCTTCGGCAGCGTTAAGCTCCGAAACGTTCTTTGCGTTCATGATCGCATCCGCCGTTTCCTGCGAAAGTTCTATATCTTTCCATGCCTTATCAGGGTTCTTCAGCGCCTTTTTCTCGAATTTCTGCGCATATTCGCGGTTGATATTCGCAAGCTGCCTTTGCACGTACACCATGCGTCCCTGCGGCGTAAGCTTGTCGATCATGGAAAACGCCTGCGTCATCTGCCCTGCACGCGTGCCTTCTGCCGCCAATTCCGCAGCCAGCTTCATAAAACCTTCCGTATCGCCCATGTCCGAAAGCTCGGCTAAAAGTTGCTCGCCCTGCGCGATCTGTGTTTTGTTGCCGATCCTCCCTTCTTCCGCCAGAGTAAGCCAGCTTGAAAGCGCATCCCCTACGCCGCCTTTTTTGGCGATCCACTCGCTCGCGGCTTCAATCGCTCTCCTGTTCGATACAGGTACGTATTGGAACTCACCGCGCTCAATCGCTTCTGAAAGCGCCTTGCCCGCCCCCTCGCTCAGATTCGGGCTTTCAAGCATGCTTTTTGCCGCCTGCCGCGTACGTGTATTTTCTCCTTCAAAGCTGTATTGCCTGTTGCCATTGCCGTCCTTCTTGTTTATAATATTATTAGAAGGAGTTGATTGCGTGGGAAGATCGGCGTTTGTGCTCGCCTGTGGCGACCGCATATTTGATCTTAAATTTTCCCCACCCCGTGAATTTAAAGACGGGGCTTGGGTCGATGCGGTCCCGTTTTCCGAGGAAGAACGCGGCAAAGCCGTGAAGCTGTCCTCTTGGGAAGTTGCCGTGCTCATATCTCTCCAAAAATCCAAGGAGGTATCTTGAATGAAGCTTTCACCGTATGTATTGACAGAATCCGGTCGGCTGGTCGATGAATCCAGAGCTCCCGTCAAAGAATTTTTTGATGGTGCTTGGCGTAAAGCGCGATCTCCGCTATTTGGCGAAGATGTGCTCAACGGTCGTACACTCTCGCCAGAAGAAGTAGATGAGCTTATAAAGTCCGGCAAATTCAACTGAGCCCACATTTCATTTGAGCGCTGTATATCTGCGTCTTTTTGGTCTAATTCAGTTTGCCCCAATTCTGCATCATCAGAGTTCCTCCATTTTTCATAAATCTTGTCGCTTTCCAATTTCGCTTTCCATGCCTCCGGCGTAGTAAGCTGCAATTCTGCGGAAAGTCCGTCCGCGTTGCGGAATGTAATATGATACCCTGTGTATCCATACCGTGTCGGCCCCACGATCTCGCTTTCAAACGGGATACCTCTTTCGCCAAGCATACGCTCCACTTCTGAAATCTGCGAAAAATCTTTCATCATGATCTTGTTTCTCGCGTGGTCTTTCATATCCAGCACAGAATAATCTTGTCCTGCAGCTTGCTTTCGGTTCGTTTTGTTTTTCATGCTTTCAATGGACTTTTGCGTCGCGGGTTCATACTTCGTTCCCAGCTCCGATGATATTTCCGCCGTTAATTCATTTATTTCTCCCTGCAATCCCGTTGCACGCTCATAAACGGCTTCATAATCCGTGCTGCCATCCTGCCTTAAATACCAATTGTTTTCCCCATCCGCCGCCTTGCGTGTCTCATGGCGCGGCTGTACGTAATTCGGAACGGCGTTGTTTACAATAGCGTCGGCCTGCGTCTCCGCCTGCTCCGTAAGCGCACGGTTTTTGGAAAGCTCGCCTAAATCTTGCCCTGTTACGCTCGAAACGATACTGTCCGCTTCCGCCGCTATCGGGTTATTCAGCGCGTCCATCGTGCCCATATTCACATAAAGGTCATCGGTCAACTGTTGCTGCGCTTTATTCTGCGCTCTGCTCTGTGTTGTATCCGCGATATATTCCGGCGCATTCATCGTTCCCGATAAAATTGCGCCCATCAAGGCCGCTTCCAGTTTGTCCTGCGAAAACGGATCGATCACGTTGTCCTCCCCCAGCGCAAGATTACGCAGGATCGGATCGATGTTCGCCTGCAAATATTCCTCCAACGCTTCGCCGCCCATGTTTCCCAAAGACATCATCACTTTTTGTACGGCAGGGTCCTTCGATACCTTTTGCGCTGCGTTCGATACGATTTTACCCAGTTCGCTGCTTGCCCCGAATGCCTTCACGCCATTCAGCGCGTATTGCGTTAATCCTTCCGCCACTGCCGAAGGTACCGCGTACGCCACTGCCTCCGAAGGGTCGTATCCTTGCGCTATCGCCCCCGAATACGCATCGGAGTAAGACGTCGCCATGATCATTGCTGTTCCTGCTGCCTGCCCTACGCCGGGTATCATATTTGCGGCAAACGTCGGCCCCATCTGAACGCCGGAATAAAGAACGTCGTTCACAAACGCTTCCGGTCCCTCAAGTCTGCTTCTCATCTTTTGCTGCGTTTGCTGTATCACGCCCGGCAAGATCACGTCGTCGCTGCCCGTAAAAGCGGCGGACATATTCATAAATGCACGTTGCGTGTTTTTGTTTGCGCCGCCGACCGTCAAGGACCCTCTCGCCGTCTTCTTAAGAAATTCATTATCAATGCTTTCTATTTTCTCATCAAGCATAGACGCTGTCCGTTCCTGCAGATCGGGCATCAGGGAATCTAGATATTTATTGGCGACTGTTTCGTCGCCGTTATTTTTTGTCAAATAGTAGGTGTACGTCTTCACCTCATCAGGCGTAAGCATATTGTATGCCACTGTATTGTCATCAAGATAACCGGCATTCCATCTTTCAAAGTCGCTACCTTTAAAATAGTTTGCCAGCTTGCTTTTATATTCGCTGCCCCGTCTGGAAATCTCGTCAAAAGCAGGATCGGCCTTTGCATGCGCCTCGTAGGTTTGCCGGTCTATCGCCTGCTCCGTTCTTTTTTTATCAGTTTTAAGTCCGGCAACTTGCGCTTTGTTGTTTTTTACATCAGTAAGGGCAGCGCGCGCCTCTTGCGTACCCGTGCGATCCTGCAGTTCGGCAATTTTCTTTTCCTTTTCTTCATCTGAAAGCCATTTGCTGGTTCTTACCGCATTGATTGCCTGTGCATTAACAGATTCTGCGCTGCCCCCAGTGTATTTGGCTGCATTGGCCTTAATAAAAGCATCCGTATCATATACTTTCCGTTCCGACGTTTCCTGCTGAATCTTCGCCCCGGATATCGCATCATCATAAGGTTTTAGGATATCATCCTTGTGCTTTTTCACCTCCGCGTTTGCTGCCGGATCATACAGAGTATTTTTAGTTGCGCTGTCCTCCCAGCGTTTTTTCGTTTCCTCGCTGCGCTTCGCGATGGCCTGCGACGTTTCCGCAAGCGAACTTTGGTGCAGCGTTCTCTGTGAGGTTTCCGCCTGCTTAGGCGCAATAGGCGCAAAAATATTCTTGTAGTCCTGCTCCGCCTGTCCTAAATTGGGCGTTTTCGTCTTTACCGAATATTTGTTTCCGTATACCGCATCGGCGTACGACTGCTTTTTTGACGGAATGGCGCGCACGCTCTTTGCGTACTGGTCCGATGTATATACCTTGCCGCCAGGCGCAGTGCGCGTGTTTTTGGACTGGAAGCTCGCCTGCTGCCTTGTCCTGCCCGCGTCCTCGCCCGTACCAACGTAAATTTTTCTTTTTTTGTCCCATTTCCAGCCCATATCAAAAGCTCCCGTTTCCTATTATCTCCACTTGTTTCCGTATACCGAATCAGCATACGATTTATCATATTTCGAAGTCGGTTTGTATGGGCTAGTATACCCGCCATATCCTTTTGTGCCCGCTTTTGTGGCATTCGAATTTGTATATGTACTTCCGCCGCCGGACGATCCACCCCCAGAAGAACCGCCCGAGGAACTTCCCCTAAGCTGCTGTCTCTGTAATTCCATTTCCGCTTCCCAGCGTCGCTTTTCTTCCTCTTGTTTTTCTTTTTCTACCTGCGCGTTGTATGCAAATTCCGCCTGCGCCAACGCATCGTCCCTCCGCTTTCGCTGAAGCTCCGCCAATAAATTGGCGTATTTACTGCCCAGTGTAGACGTATTCGTGTCATAGTTCGTGCGCAACTCCCTTTCGCCGGACGCATACGAATTGTTTGCCGCGTTCCTGGAATTCTGGTAATTCCGCAGAAGGCTTGCCACGGACGTTTCGTTCGCGCCGCCCGTCATTCCGTTTGCCGCCAAAAGAGAAGGCATCGTTTTCTCGTTTTGCCGTTTGCTGATATATGCCTGCCTAAGCGCTTCGTCCCGCGTTTGCGCGATTTTGTCCGTGCTCGCTTTCAGTTGCGCGTCGATCGCCGCCTGTTCTTTGGCCTGCGCGTCTTCATATGCCTTTTTTTGCTCCTCGTAGCCGTTCTGCCCTTCCGCCCATTTCTGATTAAAAATATCTTCCCAATTAACCGCCATATTGTCCCCCTATCTCTTGATAAATCCGCCCAACTCGTAATTGACGCGGATTTCATAAAGCCCAAACGCGCTGTTTATTTCCGCGTTCTTTACGATCATCTGCCACATTTTTGCCTTGCGCTTCTTCTTTCTGGCAGGTACGAACAACGGATTAGGAAGCATGCCGAAATTGAAATTGTCAAAGTCCACGTTGTCGAAATCAAAGATCGTAGTCATCGCGTATTCTTTTACTTCCTGCTCGTCGTCCGTCATATAACAGATCGTTCCATCCGTCTTCGCAAATGGTTTGACCACAACTCCCGTTCCGGTTTTGGTGATCTTTTTGTAAACCGCGCTGTCTGAAAGCCGGTCCATTTTGGTCGCCCACGCAGCGGCAATTGCACGCCCATTATCGGAATACGCGTCCATTCCGTCCGTAAGCTCCGTCTTGAAGGCGCATACCCGCCCGTCTTTTGCGCCGAACCAGATGCGCCCGTCGATCACCGCTACTACGCGCGCGGGAATATCCGTCCAGTAATACCATTCGTACCCGAATGATTTTGAAGGGTTGATGTTCTTTTGCCGCGAATCCGCGACATATACATGCCCGTTTACGAATAAATAAAAGTAGCCGTCGTTCACACAACATACCGCCTCGTCAAGCCCCGCTTCTTTTGTCAGGGAAGCGTTAACATAATAACTCCTGATCTGCGTGGTTTTCTGTTGGGTGACGGACGAGGTGTCCATACCGTAAATACCGTCTTTTGAAAGAAAAATGTTATCGTCTACAAGGGTATGAAACCCGTACATAGAACATGCGCCTACGCCGGCTAATCCCTGCTTGGTGATAAAAGCCGCTTCGTTTTTATCATTGAGCGTCGCGCTGCGTAAAAATACACTTGCATCCTGTCCGTTCGGTTCCTTTACAACAACAAGGTCGTCATATTGTTTTAAATACCCCATGATCGCGCCCGCTTCGCTGCCCACGATGTTGTAATTAACGTCAGGAAAATAATCTGCCCGCAGCGCACCGCACCACCAGTCATAATTACGGTAATTCGGGTTGCCGGACACAAACACACGCGTGTCGTTTCCAATTCCATACATGGCGGCGATCCTGCACTTTTTGATTCTGTCCGCATAGCCCGTTATCTCTTTTTGAAACGTGATCCTGACATTATCCTCTCCGGTAACGGGGGGCGTCCCCGGCGCTGTCGCAAACGTAACGATCCCTTTTTGCAGATCAGCCGTATACGCTGTAGTCTCTACAAATAAGCCGGAAGCGTTCATCACTTCCACTTTAGCTACCGCGTTTATCCCTTCTGCGTCAAGCCGGTATTGCGTCGCGTCCGCCTTCCCCAAAAAACTGTTGATACGCTTGCTTTGCAGCAGGTTTACCGGTTCGTAATCCGTGCCCCCGCCCTCCGGCGGCATGGAAATCGCGGTCGTCGGAATATATGCATTGTCCATAACATCCGCAACGCTCGCCCCGTCCCATACCACATAGTTTTTACCATCCAGAATATACAGCTTGCCGGAATATATAAAGCTCCAGCTTCGCGCATCATTAAGCCCTGTCCTGATGCTCGCCGCCTCTGCGGAGGTAAAGTCGTACAATACCGTACCTGCGTGCAGCGCAATCTTCTTCGTACCGTCAGCCATGATGTACCGGTGTATCCCGTTGATCCGTCCCTCCAGCGTTGCCAGAACAGTATATCCCGTGCGCTTTTGCGGAAATCCGGCCATGTCGGCGATCATATTTGGCGCATACGGGCTGCGCGCGTCGTCTACCTCCGTCACTGCGGATGTCAGGTCGACACCTTTAAAATCACGGTATGATTTTTTATATACGTCCGCCGCCTCCGGCGCTTTTTCCTGATACATTTACCCTTCCTCTTCCGCAATGGAATTTACATAATCCGCTTGCAAAATCCGGCTGCGTTCGTTTTCATATTTGTTCTTGTACGCCGTCGCAATGCCCGGCGAATCCTCTGTAAAAATATATCCGGCGCATCCCATCGGCAAAATCTGCCGTGTAAATTCCCATTCATAGTCAACCAAATCTGCCATTCCGGTTAAAAGCGGCGGGGATTCCAGCTTTTCTTTCCCACGGCGCTCTCGTAATGCATTGTTTGTCCTGAAATTTTCCGCCAGCATATAATTCAGCGTATCCAGCCAAAACGGTTGGTAATCCGGCCTGTCGGTTTGTTCCCCGAACATAAATGTTACCGCCGTGTTAAAAATCTCCTGTGCCGTCATCCTTTATCGCCTCGCCCTGTTTTTCGCGCCGTTTGCTTGCTTCGCGCGCTGCGGTATTGCCAAAGCTTTTCTTTCCCGCTCAACGTCCGCCACGCTCAAGCATGCCTTTGTCGCCTCAAATTCTTCCTTGCTGATCTCTCTGTTCCCGCGAATATACTTTTCCATACTAGTCTCCTAAAAATAACAGAGGGAGAAGCGATCTCCCTCTGTCCAGCTCTTAAGTTACGCGTCCGTGGCCGTAGATACGCCGGACGGGAATTTCCCGCTCGCTTCGCCAAACGCTTTAAACACCGTCCCCGCGGTCGTCGTAACCGCATCGGAGTATGTTTGCGCCGTTTTGGAATACCTCGGATCACTGCCGTCCACCGTGTACTTGAACGTTACGCCGGATACCGCCGTGATCGTCGCGCTGTGGCTTGCGATCGAGATCACCGGCGCTGCCACCACATACGCGGAATCCGCCGCCAGATAAACGCCGCCCGCCTTTGCGGAAAGGACAAACGCGTCGTAATAGTTGCGTCCCTCGAGCAAATCTCCGTCAATTCCAGGCGGATCAGACGTAAGCTTCGCCTTCTTGATCTTGTTCGGCATCAGTACAGACCCTTTGTATGTGATCAGGAAGTATGCGTTTGCCGGAATATACGAATCGGGTATCTTGATGACCTTCATGTCTGCTACCATACCGACGTATCCTTTGGAGAGCGCTTTTTCCGCGAGATTATCCACCGCCAAAAACTGCTTTGACAGCCTCAGTAAATTGTAATACGTGGTCGGCAGGTACAGGATGCGGTTATCATCCGGCACCAACAGGTTATCTAAATCTTTCGCGCCGTCGAAAATCTTCTCGACAATCGTATCCGCCGTTGGCGCCGCGCTCAGCCCTGCAATTGTGCCCGCAAGGTACGACCATCTGCTAAGCGCGTATTTATCCATCGTAGGCACGACCTGTTCCTTGATCTGCATCTTAAGCATTTTTGCGCCGCCCTTTGTGTTCATCTGGTCTAAGTTATTCCCCCTGTCGATGGTCAGCGAAAATCCCTTATCTTGCGAAAGCTCAAGCTCCTGGATGGAGTCCCCCATCTCGACCGGCGTTCCGTAACGGTTCTGCCCGCTTCGCACGTAGTCGTTTAATCCGACTGTCTGCGGCGTGTAAATCGTGATCGACTTTACGCCAGAAAATTCATAGTCTGTAGACGCGTTCCCCGCCACAAAAGAGTTCTTTGTAAATTTTTCAGCGATCTTGCCGCTATATTTACTTGCTAAATTAATATCTGCCATTTTCTTTCCCCTCTCAATCCTTCATAAATTCCAAAAGGAACGGATCGGTCACAACATCAGCCTGTCCGTTCACATTCCCGGGAGTTGTTTCCCTGTTCTTCTTTTCCTGCCGGAGCATCTTAAGCTCCGTTTCCTGCTTTCGTATCAAATACCGTTGATATGCGGCCACGGGCGTCGCTCCCGTTTTCGTAATATCGTCCATTACTTCGGGCGGCAGTTCTTTCACATCTGGATATAGCCGGTCAAATTCCTCTATGTGTTTCTGGAATTCCACGCGCGACTTCTCGCGCTCGCTGCCTGCCTGCTGCTCAGCGCGCAGCCGTTCGTTCTGCCGCTCGACGTCCGCCACATACTGCGCAAGGCTTTCTTCCATGCCCTGCTCTAAAAGCTGCGATATGCGCGCGTCCATTTTTTGCTTTTCAGAAGCGTCCTCTACAGCCTGCAGGTACTCCTGCACGCTCATGCCCGCTCTGTGCGCCAACGCCTTGAGCGTGTCCGGGAATTCCGGTTGCCTTTCAAGCAACGCTTTTACATCTTCGCTCGTGTACTTCCTGCCGTCTACATCCAGCGCCGGGCTGTCCGCATCTTCCTTTTCTTCTGCTTGCGTTTCCTCCGCCAGCTTTTCCTCGGGTGTGTCGATCGTTTCCTCGGCGCCCGTTTCCTCTTCGTCCGCAAACCCCGCTTCAAAATCCGCTTCGGCGATCGCGTCCATTGCCGCCGTTTCCTCCGGCTGCATCATGTTTTCTTCCATCGTTTACGTTTCCTCCGTAAAATTTTTTATTTATGCAAAGGTTTCCCTTTTTGCCTAAGTACCCAACTTTACATCCTGCGCGATTTCAATCGTTTTTCCTTTTTCGGGGCAGCTTTGGTTCACGCACTCCAGCGTCATTATATACGCGACCTTTGTCTGCGTCTGTGCGGATTGGTCTCCGCTCACTTCATAGCGTCCCCCGCGTACCTTCATATCATTTCCGCATTTACTGCAAAGCATCTCCGCTTCCCCCGTTCTTTAATTCCTCATACGCTAATACGACGCGTTCCTTGTCCGTATCCGCGATTTGCATCGCCTCGACAATTCGCATCGCTTCGCCGTCGTCTTTTTCCATAAGCTGAACTGCAATGTCTGCGATCTGGCCGTCTGTAAGCCCGTCCTGCGTTTTTTGCTCCTGCAAGGGCGGTTGTTCCTGCATTAATCCGGCATCCTGCGCCGCCGTTTCCTGCATCGTTTGTATTTGCATTGCCTGCTTGATTTTTTCGATAATGTCTTTCTTGTTTTTTACGTATCCATCCGGCAGGCTTTCAAGGTATGTGACTGCGTCCGGCAATATGTTCCTGTCCATCAGGTTGTCCAGCGTCTGTACCTGTGTAAGCTCAGACCAGTACGCCGCCTGTCCGATATCGATTTTCAGACGCAGTGCGTAGTCGTTTAGGGCAGAATAGTCAAATATCACGGTCTGCGCGCCTTCTTCGCCCGTAAGCGTAATATTCCTAAGGCCGTAGTTTACCCGCATCATATCGATGAAAATACGAATCACGCTCTCTACAAAATTATAAAAATCCATTCGCTGCAAATCGAGCGGCATTCCAGCCGCCTTCTGTACCGCGACGATTGCCGACGTGTTATCCGGCTTTACATTTCCCAGCGCCGCGTCGGACGCGCCCATCAGGTCCTTGCTGTACCTGATCGTGGAATCAATCATCTGTGACACATACCCGCTCATGTCAGGAGGTCGCCATGCGTTAAAAATCGCGTCAGTCACGCTGCCTTCCACGGGAATATCACGTCCCGCTCTCCCGTCCCACTTCGTAATTTTCGAACTGTCGTAAATGACTTTCGGAAAGGCTCCGTTTTGCATCTGAATCATCGCCATTGCATATAACTTGTTGACAAATATCTGGTTCGGAATCGCTGCGGTAATGGGCGATACTCCGTGATAAGAATTTTTCACGCCCTCCCAGTTCATAAACCCCACAGGATATAGCTTATATCCCGTGTCTGTGCGCTTTACAAGCTCTACGCTCTCCGTGGATTTCATCATCCATACCGTGCCCTCTTCCTTCCAAAGCTTAAGCAGCACGGTTGTATACTCGTTTTCATTGTCCCTGTCAGAATTCATATACTGCGATTCGTTATCCGCAACAATCGACTGCGGATCAACGCCGTATTTTTTTGCCTCCTCGCGCACCTGCGATGTCAGCCGCCTGTATGCAAGGATGATGTACGGCTGCTCCTGCGGCTCGCTGTTTGACGGATCGCCAAAATATATATTTGTATTGTCGATCAAGTCTACCTTGATCTCGCCCTTGTATTCAAAGCCCGTTTCCGCGTCCGGATCAAACCAGATATAAAAACACCCGTCGCCGTCCACCGCGCAGTTGCGGATCATCTTGCGGTTTTTGAAACGGACGTTTGCCCGTTCCATGATGTTGTCGATCTCCGTCGATATAATTTTCGGAATATCAGGTTGCATATCCACGCTGCTGCCCGCGCTGTCCATAATCTCTATATTCGCGGCGATATCGTCCGAAATCAGCATAGCGTTATAGTAATTTACAACAGGTTTTAAAAAATTAAAGACGGGCTTTGGCAATTCGGGAGCCTTTACGCCCTCCCATTGCTTGCCGTTGAAAAAATTCTCGTTGCGTTTGACCGTATCGTATAGACCAATCCCCGTCTTGTATTCAATTCCGCGCTGGTATTCGCCCCATACCTCGCCCGCCGTTTGTTTAATCCTCATCATCGTTCAACTCTTTCTGCCGATAGTCAGGCATCCCATACCCTAAAAGATTTTGCATTTGAATATTCATCCTGTCCGGCTGCAATTGCGCGGCGCGCGCAGCCTCCTTCTTTTCTTCTTTTTTTCTCAGCACAAACGGTTTGCGTATCCATGCTCCCAGCACAAACGCCGCAAACAACGCTATTAAATGCAGTATGTCCATCGTCACTCTCCATATTCCAAAAAGTCGTCCACGTCTCTTTCGTAGCGCGCGATCTCCGCCGGCGGTTCCTTCTCCATATGCCTGCGCTGCTGTCCCCTGATCTCGCTTGCAATCATATCGGAAAACAAAAGATCGTCGTGTTTTCCACTGATCGCGTCCGGTCTCCCATTTTCGTCGTAAACAAATGTGATACATTCGCGTAGCATAGCGGCGTCGTTAAACAGTTCTATATGGTTGTTTAAGCAGTCAATCTCCCTGTCGATGATAAGGGGCCGCGTGTTGCCGTCAGTTTTCCATCCGTATTTTTTTTGTTCTTTCTTATCCCTGCTGTCATACGTCCTGCGCATATACTGGCGCGGGTATTTCAGGCGCTGCAATTCCTCTATCGGTCCCGTGTTGAAATTCATCTCCACGCCGATTAAGGCGTCGTTGTAATACTTTCCCAAACAATACAATTGATGCGTATACGGCTTAGAGTGGTCCGCCTGCATATGCAGCGTGGCGACCCTTTTGCCTGTGATGTTATCGATCACCGTTGCCGCGTAGTAGTCCCTGCCTTCGCCTTTGGTGTCTCCGCCGATCACGTACGGAACGCCCGTTTTCGGGCTCTCATAGATACGAATATCTTTTCCGTTGCCCGGCGCGTAACTCTCGATATAATCTTCGCTGTCCGCGTCATGCCACGTATAGCAAAAGCTGATCTCCTTTGGCCTGGTAAGCTCCGACAAACGCCGCATGATCTTTTCGTTGTCAAAAACAGGACGCCCGCTCATCAAAAACGCTTCCTCAGGGCATGCTGGATACTCCTGAGCGAAAAGGTCTTTGTTTCCGCCGCAATTGTTCTTGATGCACCACCGCCGCCATGCAAGCTGACCATCCGTCAGGCGGTACGCGTCTTTTAAACGCCGTTCTTCTTCGGTAAGGACAACCCCCGCAGCTGGAAGCGTATACTCCCCATGTTCCCACCACGCGCAGAAAACCGGTACAAAATCACTCTCGCCAGCTACCGCCCTATCCCATAAATCTTTAAAGTCGTCGTACCCGTTTGCCGTGGATTCGATGATCACCATTGTGTTCCTCTCATGCGGTACCGCCTGCAAAAGTCCTGTGAGCGTTTCTTCCTTGTTTCCCTTCCAGTAAGCATATTCGGAAATGTGCAGGTTTTGAAATGTATCAGACCGTCCAATGCTGTCGTTTCCCGCCGTCATACACTTGATAGAGCTCACGCCGTCCGCATGGTCAAATATTAGTTCCCGGGCATTGCTTGCCTTAAGCGACGGCCTTAAATCCTCGTCTAAAGTATCGTGGTACCTCTTTGACATCGCGAAAAGGTTCGTGGTGGCGACAGATTCATGCGCCACGATACCGCTCGCCACGTTAGGATGCGTAACGCAGTCTTTGTATATCATGGCTTCCGCCAGCGTAGAAAACCCCATCTGCCGCGCCTTTAAGATGATTGCGCGCACAGGTTTTCCTTCCGTATATTGCCTTGCTATCGCGTCGTACAGCTTGCACTGCGCGGGATTCAGCTTAAAGTCTATGATGTTGGCCTTTTTATCCTTGATCTTTAAAAATTTTTCGATAAAAGCCTTTGTGTTGATCGCCATGTTTGTTAAAACTTATCCCCCATCACTTCCCGTAGCTTTCCCTCTAAAGACATTTTCCCCGATACGTTAATGCTTTGTTCGATCTTGTCTTTCCAGCCGAATTGTTTCAATGCAAAGACATCCCCGCCATTGCCTCGGCCTATCAGCCTTTTTTCGTAGGCGTTCTCAATCTTCAACTTTGCCATTTTTACCGTGTTGGAATATTCGTCTTTTCCTTGATAATCCATAAGTACATCCCGCGTCGTACTCAAGGCGAGCGCAAGCCCCGTTACGGTAAGCGGCTCTCCCGTTTCCTCGCAATCCGCAAAGTATTTATCTATCGCACCCTGCAACGCCTTTACAGTCTTAAATTTTAATGGTCTGCCCCGTTTATTATCCGACATATCTCCAACGCTCCATTTCTCCATTCAAACCGATAAATATCCCCTATCCGATAGCTTCCGCCGCGCACAATAAACGCAACTGTCTTTCTCCGGTCCGCCCTGCTGACCGCTATAGCTGCCGTTTCATCCCAGTAGTGTTCTGCATTGTATTTGTCCATTCCCTCACCCAACTGTTTCCATTTTGGAAATAATCACTTTAAACCAAAAAGACCCCCGTAGGAGTCTTTAAGGGCTGCGCGCCTCGCAAGCATTCACAGCGCGATCACTTTATATGTTGCGGCTATACCGCTTTGTTTCAAGTCCGCTATTTATATGTCGCTGCGGGCAAGCGGCAATTATTTAATCCTATTCCGCTCTAAAACCTGCGCTTATCTGTGCAGGAAACCTACGGCTTGGTTTTTTCGGGTATCAGCCAGCTTGGGCGCTTAACTATTCCCGTTGGCACTCGACGGCTTCCCAAATGCCGCCTGATTATAGCGGTATGCGCCTACCCGCTTTCACGTGACTTTTTTTATAATTATCTCATGGTACCATCATACTGCTAAAAAACGCAGATTTCCGCAGTTAAACCGCAGTTATTTTTAAAAGTGCCGACTTTTTTATTTCCCGTAGATACCCATCGCAGTAATCCATTTCTATCGAAATCTTTTTGGGCTGCATCCCTTCAAAATACCGCAGTTGCACATATTTTCGCTCTGTTTCTGTTAGCCCCGCATCCTTTACCATCTTCTCAATCTCGCCAATGTGGTAAAATATATCCGTGATCTCATTCCTGATTACATCCAATCTTGTCCCGTATGCATCAATTATTTTTTGTACTGCCGAAAACACAGGATCAGAAGTAAATCCACCTTGTACTCGTACATCCTCCATGCTGGGACGTTTCAGCAGTCCATCCAAAAGAGTATTATGTTGCCACAGGATTTCATCTGCCTGCTCTTGCAGTTCTTTTAATCGTCTTTTGAGCCTTGCGTAATCATACAGTCTCTTTTCAACATCTTGTGTTCCTTGCATTATATACTCTCCTGTTGTATACTATATTTAGAATAATCCAGAACACAGAAAGCGCCGCATCCCCATCCCCCACTTTTAACGCGGCCTGTGCTTTTTGTTTTTAACCAAATCCGCCCCGTCTCCTTTTTAACAAATCGTTCACCATTTCTTTTCAAGCGGTTCATATTCCCCGTTTAATGTATATGTAACGCTTCGGCGATTATATAGATGAGGCTTGGAGGTACAAGCCAATGGATACTTTTTAGCAATCCCTGATACTTCGGTGTCGGGGATTTTTGCTTTCCCCCGCGCTTATGCGCTATATTGCGTACGCTTCGTTTTTTTCTTGCGGTCTATTTTCTTCTGCTCTCTTTCATCTTCCCGTCTCGTAAGCTCCCCACGCAGACGGGCAATCTCGTCTTTAACCCATTCCTTTGTTTGCTCATCCATCTTGTACGCTTTCAAAAGCTGTTCCAGTCTTGTAATTTCCGTATTGATCTCGCAATCAGTCGGTTCCCTGTATTTTCTCATGGTCCTTTCTCCTTTACCCTATTACCTCAACCGCGATCCTCCTGCTGCCCCACTCATTGCCGCAGGTACACACGTCGCGATCCCCTAAATACACATCTACCTTGCCGTTGTCCCTCATACGATCCTCTACCACGCATTCACCGTAGCAGTCGATGTAAAGCCTTGTGCCTATCGGGTAATCATTACTTGCCACCCTGCCCCATGCAAGAGGCTTTCCGCTTGCCGTAATGCCTGTGGAGTCACATGCGGAGCAGTACGCCGTAACCGTTTTGACGTCGCCGCCGGCGGAATCGGATGTACTTGCCGCCGTCTGATACCCTGTAAACCCGCCCCACAGCCACCGCAAGCCATTATCCGTGTTGCACAAGACGTACTCCGTCAGTCCTGCGTGTCCTTCGTATTCTGTCGTGCTGATGACGTATACCGTATCGCCCTCTTTGACTTCCTCGGCTACGTCTCCCATCGGCTGCATAGAGTACGCGCAGTCTGTTGTAGCAATCCGCAGCTCCGTTACTTCTCCCGTGTCCAATGATTCAGCGTGGGCGATTGCGTTTACCGTCATGATCAACATAAATACCAGAACGCATAATATGATGATCAGTATCGTTTGCTTTGTTTTGTTAGTCATCTATTCTCCCCCCCCGCTCCTGCGCTTTCCGTTTTTTTGTTCGTCTGTATTGACTTATCCAAAATCTAATGGGATTTCGCGGCTTTATCCCAAGCCATCCGCAGCCCCAAAGATACTTTTTATATTTAATACGTCTATGCTTACTTCCGGTAATCATTGTTTTTCCTGCTCCCGCGCTTCCCGCCCCTCAAGCTCACAGGCCGCTTCTTCAAGCAGCCCCCTTACCTGGCAGCCCGCACTGCATCTATCGCAGTTTTCAGCCCACCACCTAAGGCGTTCTGATATGCTCATATCTGGGTAATCTTTACTCATGCTCTCCCTCCATTGCCGCCAGTGCTGCCTCGGCTGCTTCGCGGGTGAGAAATACGGTTTTGCCGAAGTACGGAATCATTTCATATTTAAACCTTGTGCTTATAATCCCACCTTTTCCGTCTGCTCCTATATAGTTATTTGTGCAGATAAAATCATCGCCTATTTCTTCCCCATATTCACAATCCGTATCTTCAATATTTTTACAGCAACATATTCCACAGCCTTTATTTTCTGTATACTTATCGAATACTTCATATACTCGTGAACCCACCTTGCATGGCAGCACCACAAGCCGCCCATCGCTCCCCGCCTGGACAAGCGCCGCAAGCTTCTCCCGCAGGGCGGCGTTTTCGGCTTCAAGACGCTTGATCTCTCTGTCCGCATCCTGCATGAATCCCAAAACATCGTAATAATCATCACCACGTAATACAGGATCGCTTTTATGCCATACTTCAAACGCTTCTGTGTAGGTTTCTTTACTCATTCTCCCTCGCCTCCGTCCATCTCTCCCCACATACTGTCAACAAACTCATAATCTCCGTGTTCACCTGTTCCTTCTCCATTTTGAAGATTATGGTAACTCACTACTCCATTCCTCACGTCAAGGCTGTCATGGCGGTCATCGCCCACACGGTGAATGCTTCCGTCTGATTTATCCCGCACGTAAATGTCCGTAAGTGCTCCATGTATCACTGGCGGTTCTACCGTGGGTGCATGCTGTACCGCCGTTAATGCAATGGCGGCATCGTACGACCTATCATCTTCTCCGTATTGTTTTATGAGCATCTTTTTCAGCGCGCTCCTGCTGATCGTGTCACCTTTCATCATTTGTTCTCCTTTCCCCCGCCAAATAGTCGCACCATCTCAGAAACGCCCTCAAAAGCGGATTCACATTTCCCTGATCCGCCCATCCCGCAAACCCTATAAAGCCATCCCGGTTAAAGCTGATTGCTTCGCGGCGCGTGAAGTAGTGCGAATTCATGTAAAGGTAGCACGCCGTGACACTCCCATTTGATCTATGCTTTATGTCTATTTTTTCACTCAACCGCATTGTGCATGAGGTTTTTTCTGCTTTATTTGACTTCTTGATTTCCTGATTGAGCATCATCGTCAGAGTTAAAATATCTCCATCGGTTATGTCCGCATAGGTCAAACCTTTGTCTTTAAAATATTGCCTTGCTTCATCGTTCGTGCAAACTGCATTATCACATCTACTCATTGTTCGCTCCCTTCCGGTTTTGTCCGATAGGCTAGCCATGTTTTGCCGTTATATTCTTTCAGCAGATAAAAATTCCCGTTTGCCAACGTGATTACCGGTTCTTTTTCAGAATAGTTCCCTTCAAGGCTAACGACTCCGCATTCCGTCTCCCCGTTCTCTTCAATCCACACCGGCTCCCCGTTCATTTCTCGCAGTTCGTCAATCGTCAGTGGCTGCGGGTTCCCCCGCTCAGCTTTCTCGCGTAGGGCCCTCTCCGCCAAATGCGCATATTTTATTATCTTTTCACACAGCATTGTCAGTGCAGCGTCTTTTCCTTTTCTTTGTTCCGTTTTAAACGCTAAATCCATAAAATAGTTGATTGCTTCTCTTAATTCGTTCATCTCCGCGCTCCTTCCTAAGCCTAAAATCTATATTTGTCTATCCGATGTCTATCTCAATTTCCGTCCTCGGATTGCCTTCGTCATAGTCGCCCCTAAGCCGTAACTCTATGTTCCCAAAGCTGTCGTCCTTGATGACCCCTGCCCTTACAAGGCCGTCTAATATCATCTTGCCGTTGTAATTATCTGGATCGCGGCGGATTTTGTCCGGGAAGAAGTATGTCAGGGTTACGATTGCTTTCGTCAACACTTCGCTTGGTATCGGCCTACAGCAGCACACTACCAAATCAGACCATTCCTGTTTTAGGCGTCGGTACTCCCAGTGGTTTTGCCGTCCCGCAAACTTGTTAAGGCTGGGCGGAATGTCTGGTATCACGTATTTCATTTGCCGTACATCCTTTCCAGTTCCGCGAAGCTGTCAGCCTTGCGCTTTTCTAAGTCCTGCGGCGTGTATTCCCGTTGCTCGAAGTCTTTTTTGTTTGCAAGAGGTTTTGATCTTCGTCGTTTAAATTCAATACGCGCCGCCTTCGCCTGCTCCACTGTAAAAATCTTCTTTTCGAGCCATGAATTTAGCACAGCCTTTGCATATTTCCACGGATTGTCCGTTCCGATAGCTTCTTTCAACGCCATCACTATAACCTCGTCGCAAAAACCGTCTGAAATATAGCTTTCCGCTTCGTCCACAATGAACGGGGTGATAATTCCAAAGTTGTCAGAGTAAAATTTTACATACGCGCGCGCACGCGCGGCTTCTTCTGCTTCTATATCACATTCACTATCACTACCACTATCGGCTTTTTGAAAACCCACTGGGTTTTCTGGGTTTTCGGTTTTCCCATTCGGTTTTTTAGGTCTGCCGCCCTTACTTCCGTTCGCCTTATTACGATCCACAGCCTTTTGGTAATTCTCGTATGCCTTGTCGAGATCGTCCTTGATAAAGTAAAATGCGTCCTCTATCGATTCGTCCAACTCTGGAATGATCCGCGTCTGCTCGTATTCAAAAATTGCCATGAGCAGCATATACCCGCGCTTTTCTCCGAGGCGGCGAAAGTGTTTCTCATATTTAGTTTGCATAATAAAGCTGTCCTTCATGGTGTACCTTTCTTAAAATCCGCGCCCTGCCTATCTGTTCAGGAGGTCAAAGCAGGGCGCGGTATTGGCGGGGCTTAAATTATTTTGTACTCTCGTCCTAATATATCTGTAATTTTTCTTCCTTTTTTCAGCGCCAAACTCATGTATCCATGATTGTGCCCTAAAAATTCGGATGCTTGCGATAGAGAACGAAAAATTAAAACTACTCCATTGTGTTCAAGAGATATGCTTTTTTGCGCTGTATTTAGCCCCATATCAAAAGCGTGCTGTATATTTTCTTTCCGTGTGACCCATTCCAAGTTATCTATCCTGTTATTTAATCTGTTCCCGTCTTTGTGATTTACAGTCATATCCGTATCAAGCAGATTTTCATAAAATGTAGCACATACAAGCCGCGCAACAAGATAATCATGTGGCTTTTTATCCTTCCACAGAGTTACCCTATATCCAATCAATGATTGGTCGGCGCACCCTTTTGGTTTTAATATCCTGCTTTTCCATTTGCGCACACCATGCCTTACAGAATGGGTGACCTTTCCGTCCTTACTCCTAATACGCCCCAAGCTGCTTGCCTGATATATGTTTTCGTAGCCGGGTATATCTTTCCACATCTCGCCCATACATATCACTCCTAAAAAGGAAGATTCGGCATCTCCGCATCGTCCAACGGCTGGAAGTCCGCTAAATCTTCAGCAAACGTATCGCCTGCATTCTGTGCTTCCTGTTGCCGCTCTCCATTGCTGTCCCCCAGGGGATCTTCTCTGCCTGCGGCATTCACCTTATTCAAAAACTCCACCTCATCCGCAACGATTTCCGTGACATATCGCCTCACGCCGTTCGCGTCCTCATAATTTCTTGTCTGGATCGCCCCCACAACGCCGACCCTTGATCCCTTAGAGCAGTACTTTGCAACGTTTTCAGCCAGTCCGCGCCAGCAAACCACGGGAATAAAGTCTGCCTGTTGTTGTCCGTCCTGTTTGAATCGCCTTTGTACCGCTACCGTAAAACTCGTAACGGTTATCCCGCCCGATGTTGTCCGCTGTTCAGGATCGCGCGTGAGATTCCCTACCAAAACCACCTTATTCATATTGCCCCTACCTTTCTCAAAAACTTCCTGCGCGGTGACAATGCCACTAATCGCGATACCGCCCTGCGCCGCTCTCTCATATAATCCCGTTTCAAAATGTCTATATCATCGCTTAAATACCATCCTTGCCCGTCCTGGTCGTTGCATATTGGATAGCCCGCCTTCCGCAATCTTGCAATGCTCTTCCTGATGAACCTTTCGTCAAGTCCTGTCAGACGCTCCAATGCTTCATACGAGGCCGCGTTGTGTTTCCCATAACCGAGCATGTCAAGTATCGTCTTATCCACACTTGCAAGCACCACGGTTTTGCTTTTGCCGCCCTCGTCGTATATTTTGTCTATCGTGGCATCGCACAGCCTTAAAACCGTCTTAAACAGCTTAGGCGGATACGGCACGATCCCCGCCTCTATTTTGGAAAACAAAGGCGCATCCATCCGTTTATCCCCGTAGGCTTCCAGCACTTCTTTTACCTTAACGCCGCTGTCCATGCGCAGCTTCTTCAAATCGTTCATATCCGCATCTCCTTTGGGTACTTGTGGTATATCCTGTCCTCGTCCGAAAAGTCAGGGTAAAGGCTGTCAAGGTATTCCCTGAACCTCGCCCCGATCTCTCCGCGCTTGCTGTCCTGATCGCAATCGCTTTCATTGTCGTACATGGCATGGATGTCTTTGTTCATCAGAGCGAGATTCTCTACGATCCCAAGTCCGCCTTGTGACTTTGGTATGAAGTGCGCCACCTGCAGATCATAATTAAGGCCGCTTATAACGCAGCACGGTTGCCCATCTACGCTGTCTCTCTTCACCACTGCCGCCCTCACTGCCGGTGATATATCCGTCGCCTTTGTCATTGCGCGTTTCATGCTCCACACCTCTCGCACATAGAAGCTATATCCTCCGGCGTACGTGTTTCGATTTCAAGCTGTTGCGCTTCATGTACGATCCCGTCAATAAATACGCTCATTTCCTTTGTGTCATATTCGCTTGATCCTTTTATGACCCGAAAGTGGTTTGCCAGTTTACCGTTCACCTCACTTTGGCCCATAAAAGCCGTATGGATATATAAGTATTCATCGCTTTTCATCGTCACATCGACGACCGCCGGAACTGACACGGTATAGAGTTCCCCGTTTACCATTTTGTTTGTTCCGTAGCTCACAAGCATTTGATGGTATACTTCGTTTGTATCAATGCCAACAGCTTTTGCGATCTGCCCCATGAGTTCCCACGCATAATTGTTTGCCCTTATAGAGCGCCGTTTCCGATGCTGCTTTATTTCGATGTCGTAACGCTTTCCTTTGTCAAGCCATGCTGTTACGCCACCTAACCATCGGAGCGCACTGTCTAAGTTCTTTCCATCAAACGTACGCTTCATACCGCATTCGCCCTCGTATTAATCCATTTCAGCGCTTCGTCTGCCGCCTTAGCTTTAACATCTTCCCATTTATCCGCATTGCACATTTTAAGCATTTTGGCTTCCTCGAGACCCGTGGCAAAGCAGGCTTCCCGTAGTTTCTTTATCTGTTCGTCCGTTGCGGGCTTAACCTTGTCAAGATCAAAGTTATCGTTGATCGTGTCCGCTTTTTCTGCATCTTCCTGCTGCTGTGCTTTTGTAGGCGAAGGGCGTGTATTTTTCATATCCTCCGGTATTTCTGCCTCAGGTAAATCTTCTCCGGCGTAAATATACAGCCCAAGTCCGTGGCGGGCGCAAGCTTTCGTAAGCGACCTTTGTATTGCCCTGTTTACGTCTGTACTGGTCACAGCATCCACTGAAATAGACTTATTCTTATAATCCATCACGGGAAGATATTCAATATGTTCAAGGTCATTGATGGTAACGCCCGTCTTGACCCAACACGTTTTACCGTCTGTGTGGTAAAAACATCCGTTTTCCGCTTCATAAATCGTGTATGTTGCCTCCGGATAGGCTTTCTTGATTTCCGCCCAAGCCCATGCCCATGAAAGATACGTAAGATTGTTCTTTTTCTCCGTATGCTCATTTACATTGATATTATTCAGCGTTTCAAATATACTGCTCATCCTCGTCCTCCTCTTCCCAATATGGGTCGTCCTCTATCGTCAGTGTTCCCCACATCGTATTGTTTCCCGCACCCATCGCCTCCCTAATATACGGCGCGTCCGGTATGTCATACATCGTATTCACCCGCCTGATCTTTTCGGCTGTCATATATGCCGTATTTTTTCACTATCTTGTCTATGCGCTTGCAAGGGTCTGTTTTTGTTCCGTCAAAGCATGAAACACACCCATAGTCACCGCACAGATCGGATTCCAATAATCCCGTTTGCCCACATCTCATACACGTCATTGACTTTTCCTCCGTCTTAATCCGCTACGGCTTCGTAACAGCAATTATTTTTTTCACTATTTCTCTCACCTGTTCACGTTTTGCGCTCGGTATCGCCGCCGTAGATTTAACTCTGAATCTTGCTTTTAATAGGCTCGATATTGCCGATTTCACTTTATGACGCTCCGTGTGCGAATAATCTTGTGCAATCGGTTCTCCGCGATAGTTCTTGCTTCTCCAATGTTCTGTCCAGTCATATTCTTTAAGATCTTCCTCAAATTCATTTAAAACTTCTTTTACCATGCATGTGTTTTTGCGCCTTTCTTCAAGGCGTTGGTCTATCAGCGCGTTTAGCTCCTGTTCCGTAATTGTGATTGTTTTCATTTATCCCGCCTCCTGTTTAGTATTTTTTATTTATTTATTTGTACTATATAGACACTATATAGCAACTTGTATCTAATGTCAATACATATTAGTATCTAATTAGTACATATTTAGGAGGCTATTATGAACACTCGTTCCACCACACAATTACGCTTTGACGAAACTCTTCACGCTAAGGCTAAAATTATCGCCGACAGAGAGATTAGAACCCTTAACGCCCAGCTTGAATATTTTATAAAAACCGGAATTGAACGTTACGAAGCGGAGCATGGGGAAATCATTCTTTCAGAAAATGATTAACGGACACAGGGGCTTCCCTTATCTTTTTCCCTTCCCACATAAGCATTATCATTACGGCATTCTGCGGGATTCCCATTTCAGCCGACGTTTTTTGAATGTATTCATGCAACCCGTTTGGGATTCGTATTTGCGTGCTTACAATTTCTCTATCGCTCATTGACTTTTCCTTTCGTTTGCCTCATAATTAAGGCGAAGATAATCTCTTGGTTATTTTCTTAGGTCACGGCTCCACCCGTGGCCTTTTTCTTTCTCTCATATGAGGTAGATTACACATGGGATTGCTATGATTAGACCTTCCATCATGCCGTCTCCTTTGGCTCAAATTTATTGCAAGCCTTCGTGCTTTTCCGTACCAGCTTGTGCGTCGAGCAATGCCCGCTTCCGGCTTCAATGTATGGCGCAATGCTGCCCCTTTTTTATTCCTCGATTTCCCCACACTCGTATACGCGGTGAAATTCGTTTGCTTTTTTGACGATAGATTTTAATTTGCACAATTTTTTCATTTCTGCCGATGTGTTTTTGCTATAATTCACATTCCTCACGAGATGATAAAGTAATTGTACCGCCTGTTTATCGTCTATATTGACATCCAGACCGCCGCACCATAACGGGAAGCAAGAAAAATCAAGGTCGGCACCGCGCAGGTTGGCACCGCGCAGGTCGGCACCGTGCAGGTTGGCACCGCGCAGGTCGGCATCGTACAGGTCGGCACCGCGCAGGTTGGCACCGCGCAGGTCAGCATCGTGCAGGCTGGCATCGCGCAGGTCGGCATCGTACAGGTCGGCACCGCGCAGGTCAGCATCGTGCAGGCTGGCATCGCACAGGTTGGCACGTTCTCCCTCTTTCCCATTAGTGCGCAGCCATTCTTTATGATTGTCTAAAATCTTATCTAGCTCTTTATGGTTCATTTTTAGCTCTCCTTATTCTCATTTCCATCCGATACCGCCGCGCTTTGCTCCTGCGGATCGCCCAGTGTATTGACATCCTGTTTTCCCATAAGGTCAGCAACGCCGCGCCTATGGGTAGGAATAGCAGGAAACCTTGTATAAATGCACTCATGATAGCTCCCTTGCAAGCGTTGCTTTACTGATATATCGATCCTTAAACGGAAACCTCACTGCTGCGTATTTCGTACATATACCGCAAAACGCAGCAACATCTTTAATCCTCAAAAGTTCCTTGTTTGGAAATGCTTCGTTGAGACGCTCTAAGTTGTCTCTGTATGCTTCTTTTTCTCTCGGCATGATCTTTCTCCTTTCTTACGTAATTTACTTCCCATTCTCCCAATCCTTGATGATCTTATCCGTCTCCTTAAGCACTGCTTCCATTTGCGCGCCCTTTCGTTTTCCGTTGATATAGTCGTTAAGAAGCGCATAAACCAGATTCGGAAATCCTCTCCTGTGAAGCTCGTGCAGCAAATCTGTCTGTGCCTTTCCAAGCTTCAGCAGCCTTATCTTTAAATCGGTTCCCATTTTATCGTCCCCCTATTGCTTTTATGCCTTTGTTATGCTATTCTTTGGTTATGAGGTTGAGTAGGTTCAACCTTTTGTTATCTTTATTATAATTCCTCAAATGAGGAAAGTCAATATATTATTTCATCTTTTGAGGAATTATTTTCGGAGGAGGTAATTTTCTGGTAGATATTGGGACGATTATAAATATCGCTTTGATAGGAGTCACGATTTCCTCTGTTATATTAGCCATCAGAACAACGGCGGTCCAAAGCGCTTTAGAGCACAAGAAAAAGGCATATCACGATATGCTTACACTGATGGAAAAATACAAATACGCATTTATGTCTGGTAATATAACGGAAGAATTGCTAATTGAAAGAGACGCTACGATAGATTGTCTTTATATCGCAACGGGCTCTGACGAATTGACAAAGCGCATAAGCGCCTGGATAGATTCCATAGATAGGAAGGATAGCAAGCAAACCCAATCGCAAAAAATGAATGATGTAATTTCATTTATGAGAAGCGATTTGAGGTTTCGTCTTTTTCGCTCTGTTGGGTAGTATGGCGCCCTGCTTCCAGCCTGTCAAACGCATCTTTGAGTCCTTGTATTTTCTTCCACTCGTCTGGATCTTTTTTATCCAATGGAAGCAGTAGGCCGATAGTAAGAAATTCATACGCAAGGGCTAATATGAGCACCAAAATTAATATAAGTTCAGTCATGTTGTTTCTCCTTCTGATCGTTTCCTTGCGGACGCTTGCTCCATTCTTCAAGCTGATAAGTATATTATAATTCCTCATTTGAGGAATATCAATAGAAAGGTTTCAAAATGATTTTTATAGAAAGATTAGAAGAATTGTTAAAAGAAAAAGGTGTTACTACAAATAAAATGTGCATCGACCTAAAGATCGGTAAAAACTCAATGGTCAATTGGCGTGAACGTGGGAATCTTCCAAATAGCGAAACCCTCGCCGCGTTGTCCGACTACTTCAACGTGTCCACCGACTACCTCTTAGGCCGCACCGACAATCCGTCCCCCATCGGCGAGGTTGCGGCTGCGCATTTTAAAGACGATCAGGACTTCTCCGATCTGCCCGAAGAAGATCAGGAGGCCGTGCGGGGCGTTATCGCTGCACTTAGGGCCAAGCATAAAAAGTAGGTTCTGAGACCTGCGCTTTTTCTATAAAAATTTATGAATCGATGGAAAGTCCATGCTAAATTATATAATTGGCAAAACAATTTGCCTACCTATAAATAGGTCATCCGCGAAGCGAGGTGTGGGTTATGAAAGGATATAAAAGCGTCTTTGTTTGGATTGCATTTGCATTCGGTATATTGAGCCTTTTTTTATTGATAGGCGATATACACTTTGAGATTGCAGAATACGGATTTACCGTGTCCGATCTGCTTTTTACCTTGCGAGGGTTTGCCGTCGCTCTATATATCATAGCCTCCTTGGTGGGGCTGGCTAACTATAGTATTGCACCATGTATCATATATACAGGGGGCTTTATTATTGCGGCAATTGCAGGCGGAATTTTTTCTGATATGTTCGGACTTGTTGGTATGATTATACTGTGGTGTGGATTTCCGTCTGCGCTTCGTCTGTCTCGCCAAAATAGGCCTCAATTTCAATCTCTATCAGATAAAGCGATTGATAATATTGCACATGCTCTTTTAGCGCTGCCCGAAAAAAAAGCAAATATTCAGATTTCAAATATGCCAGTATCCGAACGCGACCGCTATAAAGTGCTTATAAGGTATCGCGAACTTGCAGACTAGTCTTGCATACCACGCCGGATTGCCCTACCCTGTCGCGATCTTCCAATATTTTAGCGGTACAATCGAGGACAGCGGCAAAGACAGGGTTTGTAAGAAATGCGTATAATATAAGGGGTTGGTAAAATGATGAAAATTTGTAGTTTTGCGGATGTATTTCTTTTCATATGATCCCGCCGTTATACTTGGGTTAATCAGTATTCCTTTTGCTATTTATCTATTCACATCAGAACGTTCCCACACAGTATTTTGGTTTAATTGAAAATAAATCCGTAACTCATGACAAATTTTAACGTTTTTGTACCTAAAATAGCATGATCAAGTAGTAATATGGTGCTTAGGAGGTAAGGAAATGTATCCGCTTAGTCTTGAGGATATTCTGGATCAACAGATTTTTGATGAAGGAATTTTTCTGGAAGAGCATGTAGAAATGCCTGACATACAGGACGGCATGTATTATCGGTCTAACGATCTACCCTATCCGATTATAGCTATAAACTCCAATGTAAGCGGTACATTTCGTCGTAACTATGTAAAGGCTCACGAACTTGGGCATCACCATAACTGCGTTCGGAACCTATTTGCGGCTCCTGAGTGGATACAGCGCAAATATGAAATGCTTGCAGATCGGGATTGGATCGATAACATTATGT
Source organism: Quercus ilex subsp. ballota (assembly GCA_032727855.1). Lineage (NCBI taxonomy): Eukaryota > Viridiplantae > Streptophyta > Magnoliopsida > Fagales > Fagaceae > Quercus > Quercus ilex. The sequence continues at coordinate 38,086 of JAVFWQ010000043.1, forward strand.
CCATTGACGACCTGATTATTGCCTATGAGAAAGGCAATAATACTCCCATGTCGCTGGCGGACTACCTCGAAATACCAATTGAAGCGCTTATGAAAGGTATTGCGATTTGCTGCCAACAGTACGGTCCTGTTTCGTACAAAGGGCAGTATTGTATCTATTGGAACCCGTTTAATATAAAAACAGACTTAAAGACGTAAAAAATAAAAGGATAGAATTTATTATGAAAAAGAGATTGATAAATATAAAATACCAAACGGAAACCAGAAAGGTATACAATGAAAACACGCAAAGACGGTCTCGTCGAGGTAAAAGAAACAATTTTATTGCCTAACGGTAAAAAAACAAGAAAATCATTCTATGGCGCCAACGAAAAAGAAGCTCGAAAAAAAGCATATGCCTATCAGAGCGAAACTACAAAAGGGCGCTCGTTTAAGGTTGTTGCTGAAGAATGGAAAGAACGGCATTTTGAAACGCTTGAGAATGGCACAAAAGGCTGTTATAATCCCGCATTGAAGCGTGCAATTGAATCTATGGGCAGCGAGAACATCAAGGATATCGTGCCGGCCGATATAGAGCGCGAAATTTTAAAACTAAAGGATCAAGGCTTCTCAGCTCAGACGGTCAGAGTGCAGCGCATCGTCTACAACCTTATTTTTAGCCATGCCGTAATAAAAGGCGATATCAAGATCAATCCTGCACGCGAAGTGAAAGTACCGCGCGGACTTCCAAAAACAACGCGGGAGCTGCCGAGCGACAGCGACATTGAGATCATTAAAAAGTCTTATAAAAACTCATTTGGGCTGTTTGCCTACTTTCTCATCTATACGGGACTGCGTCGGGAAGAAGCCCTTCCTTTGGAGTGGTCGGATATAGATTTTGACAATGGCATCATACATGTTACAAAAAAGCTTCAATTCATTAATAACAAGCCGGTTGTTACGCAAAAAACAAAAACAGAAAAATCCAAAAGAGATGTACTTCTTTTGGATGCTTTAAAGCGCGTTTTAAAACCAAAAAAGCACGGATATATATTCTTTAAGGAATTGCCTACAGAAACAGCATATAACCTGATGTGGCGTAAATACTGCGTTGAAAGCAACTTGATGAAAGAAAATCCAAACAGGCGTATAATAAATAAAAAAAAGGGCGCGCTTTCGCCTGTATATATCCCAAGAATAACCCCGCATCAATTGCGGCACTGTTATGCCACGTTCTTATTCGAAGCCGAGATTGACGAAAAGGACGCGCAAGGTTTATTGGGGCATGCAGACATACAAACAACTAGAAATATTTACACGCACATTAGAAATACACGCAAGGAAATCACCGCGAAGAAGCTCAACGAATATCTCAAGTAAATTTGTATATAAATTATATGAGTATATAGAAAAAAATTGTGTGAAAACATAAAAACAGTGATTTATTACACGAAAGCCCATATCTTGAAACGTTTCTGTTTGAAAATCGCTGTTTTTTTACAGGAAGATGGATTTTCAGTTTGAAAGCACGAAAAGTCAAATTGAGGAAACGATTGAGCCGTTCTGAAAAAATAGGGCGAATTTTGTCGTAAAAATGTCGTAAAAACATTATAAATAGCTACAATATAATGTTTTTAAGTGACTACGAATCAAAAGGTCGGGGGTTCGAATCCCTTCTGGCACACCACTGATAAAACCGCTTGTATAAAGGAATATGGGCGGTTTTTTGTTTGTAAAACAATCGAACAAAACGGAGTCAAAAAGAACATTTACGACTAAAAAGTGTCGTAAATTTGTCGTAATTATATCATAAAAATGTAGATACTTGAATGACATCTGCCCGACAAATAACGGCAACAAAAAAGCGGGGACTTGCGCCGCCCTTCTCCATCACTTTTTAGGTAGCTTCCTAAAGTCTTTACGCACTTTGTTACTGTGCCGTTGCCTCTGCAAGGGTAATAAAAAGGACGGGGTACCGTCCTTGAAGATTTTATATTTACGATTTTTTTGCAACTGTTGATATTCCTTTTAGGATTGCATTTTTTATCAAATAATTATCATGTGTGCGGATAGCTATCCGTTTATTAAACTCTTCTTCTAAATGCTCAAACAATCCACCAAATAGGTCCCTAGCAAATCCTGTCGAAATATATGGTACATTTTCAAAATCAAATATAATCCTGGTGTCTTGCGATTTATCCAGAAGTTGCAATGCATCTTTTTTTATTTTGATGCCCGTAACTCTTGCGCGAAGCCCAAATTCATCATAATCAATTACTTTGATAATTCTATCAGTCATCGAAAACACCTCCTAAACTAATTTCCATATAATCTTCCGCTTGATCGCATCCTATCATTTGCTTAAACGGAATATCTATAGGACATACCCAGGACATTTGCGGACATCGCCGCATAACCAAAAAGAGCGCAAGCCTAAGCCCACGCCCTTCTCCATTATCCTAATAATCGTGCGATCAGAAATGATACAATCCCTACAATCGCCGTAGGTACAACAGCCTTCCATATTTCAAAGGTCTTTTGTTTTTCGCCTTTTTCAATGGTGTCCAGCCGTTCATCCACATTCATCACTTTATCGGCCAGTTTTTCAACCGATATGGCAAGCGAGTTTGTCGCTTTGGTCAAGTCCTTTATTTCTTTCTGTTGCTCAAATAGTGTCCTGATCTGTTCGGTGTGTCCGCTTACTGTTCTGTCGATTCGCGCTACCTCGGTTGTCAACTGCCTTGTGTCCATGTCTTACTCCTTCGGTTTCTCGTACTCCATCGCCTGCTCGCTGTCTGATACGCCCTTCGTCGTCGGGTCGCTAAGTACCCCAATAAACGACAATACCGCCATGCCCACCGTGCCGATCAAAAACGGATTGGTGAAAAACTGCTGCAACACGTTTCCAATACTTTCCCACGTCGTCAGGTCTGCATAATCAAGCCCGTAATATGCCAGTACAGGCGATGCAACCACGCCAAGAATCCCGATCCAAAACTGCGGGCTTTTTACTCTTACCTTCCAATTAATCTTCATCTTTTTCCTCCCTTCATCCCTGCCATAAAATAGCCCATGTCTTAGGTCCTACCACACCGTCAGCCCCCGTGCTCCCTAAGTCATAGCCTTCCGCGATACGCGCTTTCTGGAACGCGATCACGCCCGCTTTGGTGCGCTTACCGTAAATCCCATCGATGCCGCCTACATCCACAAGGTGATGATCAAGCCGCTTCTGTACCTCCCGCACATCATCCCCGCGCATCATGGGAGATTTCAACTTCAAATTGCGTGTCAGTTCGGGAACTTCAATCTCCGGCTGCTCGATTACAGGCGGTACCGTTGCGGACTGTCCAAGCGCATATTCCTTGATCTCCTGCAACGGATATAATTTACCAGGGCAATCCGTGTATCCTGGCCCCGCCGCCTCATCGTGTCCAACAATCTGGCTCGCCTGTGTAAATCCGTAATGCTGCACAAGGTCTTTTACTACCCTGAACAACGCGTCTTTCTGCACCTGCGGCATGACGTTATGTTCAATATCACCCTGGACTGCTACTGCAATAGACGTATCGTTGTAGCCCTTCGTTTTGGCGTTGGAATTGTTGACGCTGCCGCCGCAGTAATCAAGACCCCTTCCCCATACGACATCACCGTTTGCAAGCACTACGATATTATAATCTATCCCCGCGTGGCCCCTGCCGATATGATAGTTGTGTACCGACTGAACCGATCCATTGCTGCCAAAATGGTGCAGCAGTATCCGCAGCGTTTGTTTGCGTGTTGCATATGCTCGATCTGGTACAAGCCCTAAATCCTTGATGTAGCCAAAATCACTCATTTCCTTTTCCTCCTATAATCTCTTGTTTTTCTTTTTCCCCGATCCACCCTTTGTCGACTGCCCTTTGAAGGCCATCGTCATTGATACGTCCATCGTCATACAGCCGCTGTAGCGTCTCAAACATTCCCTTCACCCCCAAGCATTGAAATCACCAGCATGTCAAGCGTTTCCTGTATGACCTCAATCTGTGTTTTTTCGCGTGGCTGCGCTGCCTGTTCTGCCAAAAGCCGCGCATTATACTCTTCCATTTGCCGTATCGATTCATCCATTGATTTTCCCTCCTTTATTTTGGATAGGTGATATATGTACTTACCCTGTGAACTGCTCCCATCGGTGAATATACGCATATTTCACCGTTTGCCTTAACCCATGCCCAGCCAGGCGCTACCGTACCGTTTGCCTTTTGGCAGATACACGGGAAGTTAAGCGTTGCCGCAGGACCTGCAAAGCCTGTACCGTTTAAATTGCCTATTGCCCCGTTCTGCGGGATCAAGTCTGTCGTGCCCTCTTTACCGGCACACGTTACAATGATATTGATACTGAAACCATCGTCCCACGACCACCCCGCGTCATATGCAAGGCTGGATAACATCGTAATGACTTTGAACGTTTTTGGCGCGCTGACGCTTCCTTGCCAAACTTGCAGGGCTTGCATATCCGATTGTTTTGCATAATGCGCCGGAAGTTGTCCCCCCAGCTTCGATGCATCCACGCCGCTTCCTGTTGCCACGAGCGCATCGATTAAATCATTGAATCTCCCGAGCGCAACCATATTTTTCCCGATATTGTCAAACTTCGCTTTTAGAAAATCCGCCTGCCCTACTACTTGGTTTGGCAAAGATGAGATATCCTTGTTTACAAACTCGGATTCCGTAAATTTTAAATCAGTTATCGCCATATTGTTTTCCTCCGTACAAAAAAGACACCCTTTCGGATGTCTTAAATTACTGTTTACTTTTGATTTCCCCGTGGTATAATAAAAGCAGGGATATGACCGCAAAGCGGTTGGCCCAAGAGATAAGATTAAATAATCGCTACCTTTGGGCGGGGGCGATTATTTTTTTGCTTCTGAAAGTATCTTGTAAACCACAATCAAAATGACTGTAAGTATCACCAAATATTCCATTGGCACCACCACTTTCTAGCCCAAGTATGGGTAAAGTGGCCAACCGCCCGCAACGTATCCCTGCTACGTTATTATATCATGCTCATGCTGCCCTTTCAATCACAGGAAGCACGCCGTTTTCTTTGAGCAGTTCATACAAGAACAACCGCCCTTTTTGCGTCCATTTTGTTTCCATCACAATATCCGGCCTGCCGTCGCTTCTGACAATATCTATCGTCTCGCTGTGCGTGTAGCCTTTATTATGGTATTTACGGTATAGCAACCATTGCCCGCTTTGTTTATACTGTACTCCCAAATCTGCAAGCGTCCGGTTCATTGCTCTGCCGCTCATGCCGTAATCTTTGGCAATCTGCGTGATGGTTACAAGCCCTTTATTCTGTAAGATTTTGTCTGTATAGTCAGCGCGCGGCTTTAGTTCTCCGATTAATTGATTTTTTCGTTCGATTTCAGCCGCCAGAAGCCCGTTTTTAGCCCGTTCTTCCTTTAATGCAGTAAACGCCTTAATTGCGAGATCGGGATTGCTCAAAAGCTCGTCTACGGCGTATACGCCGTGTTTGCGGATTGCAGGAAGTACTTCATCGAATACCCACCGTTCGAACCGTTCCGCAGAGGGTAATTTACTGTGTGTGATAAGGCGGTATAGGTCGCCCTCGGTAATGAATGTCATTTCCTGTATACCGCCGTTTGTAAGGGCGTCGCGTTTCACGACTCCCTTGCAATGTCTACTGAGTGCATCTCTTACATTTCTGTATTTAAGCATTTTAGCCGCATCATTTCCACAAAACAAAATCTTCCCGTTTTCTTCCAGTGTGCGGATTTCCCCGAACTGCTTATTTTTAAATATTTGTAATTCGTTCATGCTACCATCCTCCCTATATGATGTAATAATCCATCTGCAAATCGTTTCACCGATGCTTCTTCTTCCTGTCTCACATGTTTTTCCGCTTGCAAAAGGTCAATATGGGTAAGAAAAGCGTGCCCTATTTCATGCGCAAGTACATGTTCCATATCTTCTGCGTCTGGGTTCAAACTAATTACGGCGCACCTCATACTGTTTTCATCATCATATAACCCATTAAATATCTTTTTCAGTTTTTCATTCTCAATGTATTCGATTTCAATTCCCATTAGCTTGCATAAGGCAAACATTCTTTCCATTTTACTCATAAAAAAACTCCTTTCTGATTGCCCGAAAGAAGCTTGTATGGTATAATATTTACAAGCAATCTTCGGGTTGTGGTGTGAAACAGTCCAGTTTACTTTAGCGGGTAGCGGGCTGTTTCTTCATTTTTTTAATTCTTCGTCGATTTTTTCTTCAACCCATGCCGTTTTAGTTTTTCCTTGTTTACGTAATCTGTTCTCGATGGCTTCTACTTTTTCCTTTGGCAAAAGCACGCTAAAACCCTTTCTTTCTTTACGGCGCTCTTTGAAGTAATCGGCTCTGCTTTTATTTGCGATTTTCTTCACCTCCATTTCTGTATCGCAATACAAATATATCATGTATCGCGATACAAGTCAAGAGGTTTTTTTCAAAATAAAACCGCCCATTACTGATACTTCTCCTGTTCCATCCTGCGCGCATTTGTCCTCTGCTCCGCCGTCAGCAGCCACGGCATAACGGCTTCTTCCTGTTTTTCCTTCTGCTGTTTCGTAATTGCGTTGTGGATATCCACCATCGCCTGTACGGGGTCCGCGCTGCCGCCTGTTTTGGGAGCCGCGCCCTCCGTACCCCTGTTTTTAGTAAGCATGCTCCAGTCAAGTTTCGGAAGCGTTTGACCCGGCGCGCCCAAAGCTTCTTCCATCGCAAGCCGCGCAGCTTTCTTCGCTGCCGTCTTAGAGCCGCCCGACGATCTCCTGCCGCCTCTGCCGCCCGATGAACTGTCCAGTTTCAGCGATGCAAGCAGGCTTTCTTTTATCTCGTCCGAAGCCGAAAGCCCGCCTATATACTCCCGTACTGCTTGCGCCTCGCTGCCGTTAAGCGTGTATTCGCGCGCAAGGAAATAAAGCTGCTGCTGCTCGCTCATTCCTGTCGATGCAAGGAAATCTATGTATTTCTTCTTTTTGCTTCCGGAAATCGTCTTTCCGTTTTCGTCATAATCCGCACGCAAAGGCGCAAAATATGCGTACGCCTGCAAGTAATCGTCAACAGGCAACCCTCCCGCCGCGTAATATGAGAATTTGTCGTCAGCCGGCATCTCTCTCTGGTAAAAATACACCTTTTCTTCGGGCGTGTAATCGCCGTTTAGTATGTTTGTGAGCGATACGGATTTTTTGGTGCCGGACTGCGTCGTGCCTTTCTCGTCGACGACGATCTGCCCGTCCATATAAAACGCGTCGTCCTTTGTATTGCCGGGCGTTCCTTCCTCGTCTGCCTTCTGTATCTCGCGCTGCAAAAACGCCCTCGGCCGTACTCCCTGCGTTTGTGCAAACGCGATCGTGTCGCGTTCGTTTGTGTCCTTGCCCTCAAATATAGCCGCATATATCGGTGCAATATCTTCGTCCCCTGCATTCTCAAACAACCATTTTTCCGCCTCTAGTTTTTGATTCACATCGTTTTTTTCAAGGTATTCCTTGTTGAAAAAAGGTTGCGATTTAAGCTCTATGAATTTCTTCACGTCGCCGCCGCTATCATATATCTTTCGTATACTGTTCTCATATGCCGTCCTACTGTCCGTTCCCAATTTCTCAAACTGCTTTTCGTATGCTGTCACGAGCGCCTCGCCCTCAAACCCCGTATTCAGCAACGCCGCACGTTTATCTGTATCATTGTCGGTTCCAGAAATTCCTGCCTTGTAGGCGTACATCTCGCCCACATTATCACTCATCGCCGTTCCCACGGATAAATCTGCCTGATCGTAGCTGATTCCCCTGTTTTTGAGCATCTCCTGCTTTGCAATCTTGTTAGCGTCCTCGCTCAAAGAGGCGAGCGCCTTTGCTTTCTGCCCGTCCGAAAGCGCCGCGTATGCCTTACTTGTAATCATCGCGTCGCCGTTCGTCTTGATGAATTTCCCATATGTCTTTTTGTATTGCGTGAACTCGTCCGGAGTCATGGAATAATTCGTATCGCCATAACGAAACGAGCTTTGCGGCGCGTGAGGCAGAGCGGATGTTTCTCCAACAGCATCGTATACCCGAAGGGCCTCGTTTGCCAATGGGTCGTCCTTGATCCCGCTGCGGTACCACGGTGCAATGCCGTTCTCCAAATACCGCGTAAGTACGTTTCCGCCGTTTACCTGTTCCCGTCCGAATATATCGACATACGGCTCGTTCAAGTAGGAAAGCCCAGGAATTTTGTTAGCCATGCGCCTAAAAAACGATTCCAATTCTTTTGGTAACGGCCCGTTCTTTCCCGCGTACGTCGTGCGCCGCGTCGGGTCTGCTGACCGCGCAATCTGCCCAAACAGCGTAGGGATATACTGACCCGCATAGCTTTCCGCCGCTTTTTCTGCCATGCTGCCAAGCGCGGCCATGCCCCCATCGTTTCTGTACGCGCTCATGAAGTCGTCAACGCTCTGTAATATCGACATGTCCATCACGGGATTTGCGCTGTTCATAATCGCCGTAAAAAACCGAGAGACGGGGTCTCCTTCATCATCATTTTCCATGTTCGCCATCTCCACGCCCATGAAAAGCGGAATACTCACCGGAGCAAGCCAGTCAAGCGAATACGTATTGTCGCCGATTTTAATGCTATATCCCTGATAACCCTGATCGTTCTCTAACCTTCCCTCGCGATCATCTCCGCTACCCGCGAGGATAATGCCGGAAGCACCAAGAAGATACCCAATCGCCATAATGCCCGTACCCGTAAGGCCAGACGATACGCCCTCCACAAATTCAGATGCGCTGATGTTTCCGTTTGCAAGCTGCTTTACGCCGCGCGTCAGGCGTTCTACAAGTCCTGCCGGAGAATACCTAAGCCCTTGTTTCAAGATGTTGATCGGTGTTTTACGGAAGGGCAGCACCGCGTCCATTAACGCCGCCGCGCCTTTGTGGTTGCGCGCCAAATTGTTAAGCGCCGCCGCCGTTTTGGAATACTCGCGGAACGTCATTTCCAGCGCTTGCCGCGTCGCGTACTGCTGTACCTGCTGCAAGGCCGTGTTTCCCGCCTTCGTGCCGCTTTCAAGGAATCCTTGCGTATATCCCCGCGCTTTCATCATTTGCGCAAACGCGTTTGCATACGCCCCCTTCATAAAGAACGCGTCCGCACCTTCCAGTCCTTTGTTATTCAACGTGCGCAGAAACTCAAGCCATCTTGTGTTGAATATCTTACGGTTCTGGTCGATAACGTCGTCCATGCCGTATTTACCGTCGCTGAGCATGGCGCGTTTTGACTGCTCAAACTGCGCCTTTGCAAACTGCACGTTCTGCCTGTCTTTTGGGGTAAGCACCGCTTTTGTACGCTCTCCTTCCGGAACGAACGCGTGCTCAAGCCCTGTTGCAATCAGGTCTCTGCCGTTCGTCACAAGCCGCATAAACGCATTACCTACGATGTTGCGCGCGTGCGTCCTTAAGTTGCCAAGCATGGAAAGGTAACGCCACGCCCGCAGCTTATCCCCCATCGATGATGGAAGTTTCTGCGCGATCTCCACCGCCGCCATTTCTTCGGCAGCGTTAAGCTCCGAAACGTTCTTTGCGTTCATGATCGCATCCGCCGTTTCCTGCGAAAGTTCTATATCTTTCCATGCCTTATCAGGGTTCTTCAGCGCCTTTTTCTCGAATTTCTGCGCATATTCGCGGTTGATATTCGCAAGCTGCCTTTGCACGTACACCATGCGTCCCTGCGGCGTAAGCTTGTCGATCATGGAAAACGCCTGCGTCATCTGCCCTGCACGCGTGCCTTCTGCCGCCAATTCCGCAGCCAGCTTCATAAAACCTTCCGTATCGCCCATGTCCGAAAGCTCGGCTAAAAGTTGCTCGCCCTGCGCGATCTGTGTTTTGTTGCCGATCCTCCCTTCTTCCGCCAGAGTAAGCCAGCTTGAAAGCGCATCCCCTACGCCGCCTTTTTTGGCGATCCACTCGCTCGCGGCTTCAATCGCTCTCCTGTTCGATACAGGTACGTATTGGAACTCACCGCGCTCAATCGCTTCTGAAAGCGCCTTGCCCGCCCCCTCGCTCAGATTCGGGCTTTCAAGCATGCTTTTTGCCGCCTGCCGCGTACGTGTATTTTCTCCTTCAAAGCTGTATTGCCTGTTGCCATTGCCGTCCTTCTTGTTTATAATATTATTAGAAGGAGTTGATTGCGTGGGAAGATCGGCGTTTGTGCTCGCCTGTGGCGACCGCATATTTGATCTTAAATTTTCCCCACCCCGTGAATTTAAAGACGGGGCTTGGGTCGATGCGGTCCCGTTTTCCGAGGAAGAACGCGGCAAAGCCGTGAAGCTGTCCTCTTGGGAAGTTGCCGTGCTCATATCTCTCCAAAAATCCAAGGAGGTATCTTGAATGAAGCTTTCACCGTATGTATTGACAGAATCCGGTCGGCTGGTCGATGAATCCAGAGCTCCCGTCAAAGAATTTTTTGATGGTGCTTGGCGTAAAGCGCGATCTCCGCTATTTGGCGAAGATGTGCTCAACGGTCGTACACTCTCGCCAGAAGAAGTAGATGAGCTTATAAAGTCCGGCAAATTCAACTGAGCCCACATTTCATTTGAGCGCTGTATATCTGCGTCTTTTTGGTCTAATTCAGTTTGCCCCAATTCTGCATCATCAGAGTTCCTCCATTTTTCATAAATCTTGTCGCTTTCCAATTTCGCTTTCCATGCCTCCGGCGTAGTAAGCTGCAATTCTGCGGAAAGTCCGTCCGCGTTGCGGAATGTAATATGATACCCTGTGTATCCATACCGTGTCGGCCCCACGATCTCGCTTTCAAACGGGATACCTCTTTCGCCAAGCATACGCTCCACTTCTGAAATCTGCGAAAAATCTTTCATCATGATCTTGTTTCTCGCGTGGTCTTTCATATCCAGCACAGAATAATCTTGTCCTGCAGCTTGCTTTCGGTTCGTTTTGTTTTTCATGCTTTCAATGGACTTTTGCGTCGCGGGTTCATACTTCGTTCCCAGCTCCGATGATATTTCCGCCGTTAATTCATTTATTTCTCCCTGCAATCCCGTTGCACGCTCATAAACGGCTTCATAATCCGTGCTGCCATCCTGCCTTAAATACCAATTGTTTTCCCCATCCGCCGCCTTGCGTGTCTCATGGCGCGGCTGTACGTAATTCGGAACGGCGTTGTTTACAATAGCGTCGGCCTGCGTCTCCGCCTGCTCCGTAAGCGCACGGTTTTTGGAAAGCTCGCCTAAATCTTGCCCTGTTACGCTCGAAACGATACTGTCCGCTTCCGCCGCTATCGGGTTATTCAGCGCGTCCATCGTGCCCATATTCACATAAAGGTCATCGGTCAACTGTTGCTGCGCTTTATTCTGCGCTCTGCTCTGTGTTGTATCCGCGATATATTCCGGCGCATTCATCGTTCCCGATAAAATTGCGCCCATCAAGGCCGCTTCCAGTTTGTCCTGCGAAAACGGATCGATCACGTTGTCCTCCCCCAGCGCAAGATTACGCAGGATCGGATCGATGTTCGCCTGCAAATATTCCTCCAACGCTTCGCCGCCCATGTTTCCCAAAGACATCATCACTTTTTGTACGGCAGGGTCCTTCGATACCTTTTGCGCTG
>JAVFWQ010000044.1:0-41265 GCA_032727855.1 Quercus ilex subsp. ballota
GGCATAACTTGGCCTAGCCTTATCGAATTGAAGCATGTAATAGTTCCTAGGTAATCTAACGAGCATATCTACGACTTTCAGGGTTGATTTTAGAAATTTCAAAAACGGCCAAAATGGTGGTAAAGTGATATTCCTTGTTAATTTACGGATTTTACTCGTTTTTGATCCTTTTTCTTTCACTAAAAAGGGCATAACGTGGCCTAGCCTTATCGAATCGAAGCGTGTAATAGTTCCTAGGAATTCTAACGAGCATATCTACGACATCCATGGTTGATTTTAGAATTTTCAAAAACGGCCAAAATGGGGGTTAAGTTAATTTCCTTGTTAATTTACGAATTTTACTCGTTTTTGACCCTTTTTCTTTCACTAAAAAGGGCATAACTTGGCCTAGCCTTATCGAATTGAACCATGTAATAGTTCCTAGGTAATCTAACGAGCATATCTACGACTTTCAGGGTTGATTTTAGAAATTTCAAAAACGGCCAAAATGGTGGTAAAGTTATATTCCTTGTTAATTTACGGATTTTATTCGTTTTTGATCCTTTTTCTTTCACTAAAAAGGGCATAACGTGGCCTAGCCTTATCGAATCGAAGCGTGTAATAGTTCCTAGGAATTCTAACGAGCTTATCTACGACTTCCATGGTTGATTTTAGAATTTTCAAAAACGGCCAAAATGGGGGTTAGGTGAATTTCCTTGTTAATTTACGGATTTTACTCGTTTTTGACCCTTTTTCTTTCACTAAAAAGGGCATAAAGTGGCCTAGCCTTATCGAATTGAAGCATGTAATAGTTCCTAGGTAATCTAACGAGCATATCTACGACTTTCAGGGTTGATTTTAGAAATTTCAAAAACGGCCAAAATGGTGGTAAAGTGATATTCCTTGTTAATTTACGGATTTTACTCGTTTTTGATCCTTTTTCTTTCACTAAAAAGGGCATAACGTGGCCTAGCCTTATCGAATCGAAGCGTGTAATAGTTCCTAGGAATTCTAACGAGCTTATCTACGACTTCCATGGTTGATTTTAGAATTTTCAAAAACGGCCAAAATGGGGGTTAGGTGAATTTCCTTGTTAATTTACGGATTTTACTCGTTTTTGACCCTTTTTCTTTCACTAAAAAGGGCATAAAGTGGCCTAGCCTTATCGAATTGAAGCATGTAATAGTTCCTAGGTAATCTAACGAGCATATCTACGACTTTCAGGGTTGATTTTAGAAATTTCAAAAACTGCCAAAATGGTGGTAAAGTGATATTCCTTGTTAATTTACGGATTTTACTCGTTTTTGATCCTTTTTCTTTCACTAAAAAGGGCATAACGTGGCCTAGCCTTATCGAATCGAAGCGTGTAATAGTTCCTAGGAATTCTAACGAGCATATCTACGACATCCACGGTTGATTTTAGAATTTTTAAAAACGGCCAAAATGGGGGTTAAGTTAATTTCCTTGTTAATTTACGGATTTTACTCGTTTTTGACCCTTTTTCTTTCACTAAAAAGGGCATAACTTGGCCTAGCCTTATCGAATTGAACCATGTAATAGTTCCTAGGTAATCTAACGAGCATATCTACGACTTTCAGGGTTGATTTTAGAAATTTCAAAAACGGCCAAAATGGTGGTAAAGTTATATTCCTTGTTAATTTACGGATTTTACTCGTTTTTGATCCTTTTTCTTTCACTAAAAAGGGCATAACGTGGCCTAGCCTTATCGAATCGAAGCATGTAATAGTTCCTAGGAATCTAACGAGCATATCTACGACTTTCAGGGTTGATTTTAGAAATTTCAAAAACGGCCAAAATGGTGGTAAAGTGATATTCCTTGTTAATTTACGGATTTTACTCGTTTTTGATCCTTTTTCTTTCACTAAAAAGGGCATAACGTGGCCTAGCCTTATCGAATCGAAGCGTGTAATAGTTCCTAGGAATTCTAACGAGCATATCTACGACATCCACGGTTGATTTTAGAATTTTTATAAATGGCCAAAATGGGGGTTAAGTTAATTTCCTTGTAAATTTACGAATTTTACTCGTTTTTGACCTTTTTCTTTCACTAAAAAGGGCATAACTTGGCCTAGCCTTATCGAATTGAACCATGTAATAGTTCCTAGGTAATCTAACGAGCATATCTACGACTTTCAGGGTTGATTTTAGAAATTTCAAAAACGGCCAAAATGGTGGTAAATTGATATTCCTTGTTAATTTACGGATTTTATTCGTTTTTGATCCTTTTTCTTTCACTAAAAAGGGCATAACGTGGCCTAGCCTTATCGAATCGAAGCGTGTAATAGTTCCTAGGAATTCTAACGAGCTTATCTACGACTTCCATGGTTGATTTTAGAATTTTCAAAAACGGCCAAAATGGGGGTTAAGTTGAATTTCCTTGTTAATTTACGGATTTTACTCGTTTTTGACCCTTTTTCTTTCACTAAAAAGGGCATAAAGTGGCCTAGCCTTATCGAATTGAAGCATGTAATAGTTCCTAGGTAATCTAACGAGCATATCTACGACTTTCAGGGTTGATTTTAGAAATTTCAAAAACGGCCAAAATGGTGGTAAAGTGATATTCCTTGTTAATTTACGGATTTTATTCGTTTTTGATCCTTTTTCTTTCACTAAAAAGGGCATAACGTGGCCTAGCCTTATCGAATCGAAGCGTGTAATAGTTCCTAGGAATTCTAACGAGCTTATCTATGACTTCCATGGTTGATTTTAGAATTTTCAAAAACGGCCAAAATGGGGGTTAGGTGAATTTCCTTGTTAATTTACGGATTTTACTCGTTTTTGACCCTTTTTCTTTCACTAAAAAAGGCATAAAGTGGCCTAGCCTTATCGAATTGAAGCATGTAATAGTTCCAAGGTAATCTAACGAGCATATCTACGACTTTCAGGGTTGATTTTAGAAATTTCAAAAACGGCCAAAATGGTGGTAAAGTTGATATTCCTTGTTAATTTACGGATTTTATTCGTTTTTGATCCTTTTTCTTTCACTAAAAAGGGCATAACGTGGCCTAGCCTTATCGAATCGAAGCGTGTAATAGTTCCTAGGAATTCTAACGAGCTTATCTACGACTTCCATGGTTGATTTTAGAATTTTCAAAAACGGCCAAAATGGGGGTTAAGTGAATTTCCTTGTTAATTTACGGATTTTACTCGTTTTTGATCCTTTTTCTTTCACTAAAAAGGGCATAACTTGGCCTAGCCTTATCGAATTGAAGCATGTAATAGTTCCTAGGTAATCTAACGAGCATATCTACGACTTTCAGGGTTGATTTTAGAAATTTCAAAAACGGCCAAAATGGTGGTAAAGTTATATTCCTTGTTAATTTACGGATTTTATTCGTTTTTGATCCTTTTTCTTTCACTAAAAAGGGCATAACGTGGCCTAGCCTTATCGAATTGAAGCATGTAATAGTTCCTAGGAATTCTAACGAGCATATCTACGACTTTCAGGGTTGATTTTAGAAATTTCAAAAACGGCCAAAATGGTGGTAAAGTGATATTCCTTGTTAATTTACGGATTTTACTCGTTTTTGATCCTTTTTCTTTCACTAAAAAGGGCATAACGTGGCCTAGCCTTATCGAATCGAAGCGTGTAATAGTTCCTAGGAATTCTAACGAGCTTATCTATGACTTCCATGGTTGATTTTAGAATTTTCAAAAACGGCCAAAATGGGGGTTAAGTTAATTTCCTTGTTAATTTACGGATTTTACTCGTTTTTGACCCTTTTTCTTTCACTAAAAAGGGCATAACTTGGCCTAGCCTTATCGAATTGAAGCATGTAATAGTTCCTAGGTAATCTAACGAGCATATCTACGACTTTCAGGGTTGATTTTAGAAATTTCAAAAACGGCCAAAATGGTGGTAAAGTTGATATTCCTTGTTAATTTACGGATTTTATTCGTTTTTGATCCTTTTTCTTTCACTAAAAAGGGCATAACGTGGCCTAGCCTTATCGAATCGAAGCGTGTAATAGTTCCTAGGAATTCTAACGAGCTTATCTATGACTTCCATGGTTGATTTTAGAATTTTCAAAAACGGCCAAAATGGGGGTTAGGTGAATTTCCTTGTTAATTTACGGATTTTACTCGTTTTTGACCCTTTTTCTTTCACTAAAAAGGGCATAACAGTGGCCTAGCCTTATCGAATCGAAGCATGTAATAGTTCCTAGGAATTCTAACGAGCATATCTACGACTTTCAGGGTTGATTTTAGAATTTTCAAAAACGGCCAAAATGGGGGTTAGGTGAATTTCCTTGTTAATTTACGGATTTTACTCGTTTTTGACCCTTTTTCTTTCACTAAAAAGGGCATAAAGTGGCCTAGCCTTATCGAATTGAAGCATGTAATAGTTCCTAGGTAATCTAACGAGCATATCTACGACTTTCAGGGTTGATTTTAGAAATTTCAAAAACGGCCAAAATGGTGGTAAAGTGATATTCCTTGTTAATTTACGGATTTTACTCGTTTTTGATCCTTTTTCTTTCACTAAAAAGGGCATAACGTGGCCTAGCCTTATCGAATCGAAGCGTGTAATAGTTCCTAGGAATTCTAACGAGCTTATCTATGACTTCCATGGTTGATTTTAGAATTTTCAAAAACGGCCAAAATGGGGGTTAAGTTAATTTCCTTGTTAATTTACGGATTTTACTCGTTTTTGACCCTTTTTCTTTCACTAAAAAGGGCATAACTTGGCCTAGCCTTATCGAATTGAACCATGTAATAGTTCCTAGGTAATCTAACGAGCATATCTACGACTTTCAGGGTTGATTTTAGAAATTTCAAAAACAGCCAAAATGGTGGTAAAGTTATATTCCTTGTTAATTTACGGATTTTATTCGTTTTTGATCCTTTTTCTTTCACTAAAAAGGGCATAACGTGGCCTAGCCTTATCGAATCGAAGCGTGTAATAGTTCCTAGGAATTCTAACGAGCTTATCTACGACTTCCATGGTTGATTTTAGAATTTTCAAAAACGGCCAAAATGGGGGTTAAGTTAATTTCCTTGTTAATTTACGGATTTTACTCGTTTTTGACCCTTTTTCTTTCACTAAAAAGGGCATAACTTGGCCTAGCCTTATCGAATTGAACCATGTAATAGTTCCTAGGTAATCTAACGAGCATATCTACGACTTTCAGGGTTGATTTTAGAAATTTCAAAAACGGCCAAAATGGTGGTAAATTGATATTCCTTGTTAATTTACGGATTTTATTCGTTTTTGATCCTTTTTCTTTCACTAAAAAGGGCATAACGTGGCCTAGCCTTATCGAATCGAAGCGTGTAATAGTTCCTAGGAATTCTAACGAGCTTATCTATGACTTCCATGGTTGATTTTAGAATTTTCAAAAACGGCCAAAATGGGGGTTAGATGAATTTCCTTGTTAATTTACGGATTTTACTCGTTTTTGACCCTTTTTCTTTCACTAAAAAGGGCATAAAGTGGCCTAGCCTTATCGAATTGAAGCATGTAATAGTTCCTAGGTAATCTAACGAGCATATCTACGACTTTCAGGGTTGATTTTAGAAATTTCAAAAACGGCCAAAATGGTGGTAAAGTGATATTCCTTGTTAATTTACGGATTTTATTCGTTTTTGATCCTTTTTCTTTCACTAAAAAGGGCATAACGTGGCCTAGCCTTATCGAATCGAAGCGTGTAATAGTTCCTAGGAATTCTAACGAGCATATCTACGACATCCACGGTTGATTTTAGAATTTTCAAAAACGGCCAAAATGGGGGTTAAGTTAATTTCCTTGTTAATTTACGGATTTTACTCGTTTTTGACCCTTTTTCTTTCACTAAAAAGGGCATAACTTGGCCTAGCCTTATCGAATTGAACCATGTAATAGTTCCTAGGTAATCTAACGAGCATATCTACGACTTTCAGGGTTGATTTTAGAAATTTCAAAAACAGCCAAAATGGTGGTAAAGTTATATTCCTTGTTAATTTACGGATTTTATTCGTTTTTGATCCTTTTTCTTTCACTAAAAAGGGCATAACGTGGCCTAGCCTTATCGAATCGAAGCGTGTAATAGTTCCTAGGAATTCTAACGAGCTTATCTACGACTTCCATGGTTGATTTTAGAATTTTCAAAAACGGCCAAAATGGGGGTTAAGTTAATTTCCTTGTTAATTTACGGATTTTACTCGTTTTTGACCCTTTTTCTTTCACTAAAAAGGGCATAACTTGGCCTAGCCTTATCGAATTGAACCATGTAATAGTTCCTAGGTAATCTAACGAGCATATCTACGACTTTCAGGGTTGATTTTAGAAATTTCAAAAACGGCCAAAATGGTGGTAAATTGATATTCCTTGTTAATTTACGGATTTTATTCGTTTTTGATCCTTTTTCTTTCACTAAAAAGGGCATAACGTGGCCTAGCCTTATCGAATCGAAGCGTGTAATAGTTCCTAGGAATTCTAACGAGCTTATCTATGACTTCCATGGTTGATTTTAGAATTTTCAAAAACGGCCAAAATGGGGGTTAGATGAATTTCCTTGTTAATTTACGGATTTTACTCGTTTTTGACCCTTTTTCTTTCACTAAAAAGGGCATAACTTGGCCTAGCCTTATCGAATTGAACCATGTAATAGTTCCTAGGTAATCTAACGAGCATATCTACGACTTTCAGGGTTGATTTTAGAAATTTCAAAAACGGCCAAAATGGTGGTAAAGTTATATTCCTTGTTAATTTACGGATTTTATTCGTTTTTGATCCTTTTTCTTTCACTAAAAAGGGCATAACGTGGCCTAGCCTTATCGAATCGAAGCGTGTAATAGTTCCTAGGAATTCTAACGAGCTTATCTACGACTTCCATGGTTGATTTTAGAATTTTCAAAAACGGCCAAAATGGGGGTTAAGTTAATTTCCTTGTTAATTTACGGATTTTACTCGATTTTGATCCTTTTTCTTTCACTAAAAAGGGCATAACTTGGCCTAGCCTTATCGAATTGAACCATGTAATAGTTCCTAGGTAATCTAACGAGCATATCTACGACTTTCAGGGTTGATTTTAGAAATTTCAAAAACGGCCAAAATGGTGGTAAATTGATATTCCTTGTTAATTTACGGATTTTATTCGTTTTTGATCCTTTTTCTTTCACTAAAAAGGGCATAACGTGGCCTAGCCTTATCGAATCGAAGCGTGTAATAGTTCCTAGGAATTCTAACGAGCTTATCTATGACTTCCATGGTTGATTTTAGAATTTTCAAAAACGGCCAAAATGGGGGTTAGATGAATTTCCTTGTTAATTTACGGATTTTACTCGTTTTTGACCCTTTTTCTTTCACTAAAAAAGGCATAAAGTGGTCTGGCCTTATCGAATTGAAGCATGTAATAGTTCCAAGGTAATCTAACGAGCATATCTACGACTTTCAGGGTTGATTTTAGAAATTTCAAAAACAGCCAAAATGGTGGTAAAGTTATATTCCTTGTTAATTTACGGATTTTATTCGTTTTTGATCGTTTTTCTTTCACTAAAAAGGGCATAAAGTGGCCTAGCCTTATCGAATTGAAGCATGTAATAGTTCCTAGGTAATCTAACGAGCATATCTACGACTTTCAGGGTTGATTTTAGAAATTTCAAAAACGGCCAAAATGGTGGTAAAGTGATATTCCTTGTTAATTTACGGATTTTACTCGTTTTTGATCCTTTTTCTTTCACTAAAAAGGGCATAACGTGGCCTAGCCTTATCGAATCGAAGCGTGTAATAGTTCCTAGGAATTCTAACGAGCTTATCTACGACTTCCATGGTTGATTTTAGAATTTTCAAAAACGGCCAAAATGGGGGTTAAGTTAATTTCCTTGTTAATTTACGGATTTTACTCGTTTTTGACCCTTTTTCTTTCACTAAAAAGGGCATAACTTGGCCTAGCCTTATCGAATTGAACCATGTAATAGTTCCTAGGTAATCTAACGAGCATATCTACGACTTTCAGGGTTGATTTTAGAAATTTCAAAAACGGCCAAAATGGTGGTAAAGTTATATTCCTTGTTAATTTACGGATTTTATTCGTTTTTGATCCTTTTTCTTTCACTAAAAAGGGCATAACGTGGCCTAGCCTTATCGAATCGAAGCGTGTAATAGTTCCTAGGAATTCTAACGAGCTTATCTACGACTTCCATGGTTGATTTTAGAATTTTCAAAAACGGCCAAAATGGGGGTTAAGTTAATTTCCTTGTTAATTTACGGATTTTACTCGTTTTTGACCCTTTTTCTTTCACTAAAAAGGGCATAACTTGGCCTAGCCTTATCGAATTGAACCATGTAATAGTTCCTAGGTAATCTAACGAGCATATCTACGACTTTCAGGGTTGATTTTAGAAATTTCAAAAACGGCCAAAATGGTGGTAAATTGATATTCCTTGTTAATTTACGGATTTTATTCGTTTTTGATCCTTTTTCTTTCACTAAAAAGGGCATAACGTGGCCTAGCCTTATCGAATCGAAGCGTGTAATAGTTCCTAGGAATTCTAACGAGCTTATCTATGACTTCCATGGTTGATTTTAGAATTTTCAAAAACGGCCAAAATGGGGGTTAGATGAATTTCCTTGTTAATTTACGGATTTTACTCGTTTTTGACCCTTTTTCTTTCACTAAAAAGGGCATAACTTGGCCTAGCCTTATCGAATTGAACCATGTAATAGTTCCTAGGTAATCTAACGAGCATATCTACGACTTTCAGGGTTGATTTTAGAAATTTCAAAAACAGCCAAAATGGTGGTAAAGTTATATTCCTTGTTAATTTACGGATTTTATTCGTTTTTGATCGTTTTTCTTTCACTAAAAAGGGCATAACGTGGCCTAGCCTTATCGAATCGAAGCGTGTAATAGTTCCTAGGAATTCTAACGAGCTTATCTACGACTTCCATGGTTGATTTTAGAATTTTCAAAAACGGCCAAAATGGGGGTTAAGTTAATTTCCTTGTTAATTTACGGATTTTACTCGTTTTTGACCCTTTTTCTTTCACTAAAAAGGGCATAACTTGGCCTAGCCTTATCGAATTGAACCATGTAATAGTTCCTAGGTAATCTAACGAGCATATCTACGACTTTCAGGGTTGATTTTAGAAATTTCAAAAACGGCCAAAATGGTGGTAAATTGATATTCCTTGTTAATTTACGGATTTTATTCGTTTTTGATCCTTTTTCTTTCACTAAAAAGGGCATAACGTGGCCTAGCCTTATCGAATCGAAGCGTGTAATAGTTCCTAGGAATTCTAACGAGCTTATCTATGACTTCCATGGTTGATTTTAGAATTTTCAAAAACGGCCAAAATGGGGGTTAGGTGAATTTCCTTGTTAATTTACGGATTTTACTCGTTTTTGATCCTTTTTCTTTCACTAAAAAGGGCATAAACGTGGCCTAGCCTTATCGAATTGAAGCATGTAATAGTTCCTAGGAATTCTAACGAGCATATCTACGACTTTCAGGGTTGATTTTAGAAATTTCAAAAACGGCCAAAATGGTGGTAAAGTGATATTCCTTGTTAATTTACGGATTTTACTCGTTTTTGATCCTTTTTCTTTCACTAAAAAGGGCATAACGTGGCCTAGCCTTATCGAATCGAAGCGTGTAATAGTTCCTAGGAATTCTAACGAGCATATCTACGACATCCACGGTTGATTTTAGAATTTTTATAAATGGCCAAAATGGGGGTTAAGTTAATTTCCTTGTTAATTTACGGATTTTACTCGTTTTTGATCCTTTTTCTTTCACTAAAAAGGGCATAACTTGGCCTAGCCTTATCGAATTGAACCATGTAATAGTTCCTAGGTAATCTAACGAGCATATCTACGACTTTCAGGGTTGATTTTAGAAATTTCAAAAACGGCCAAAATGGTGGTAAATTGATATTCCTTGTTAATTTACGGATTTTATTCGTTTTTGATCCTTTTTCTTTCACTAAAAAGGGCATAACGTGGCCTAGCCTTATCGAATCGAAGCGTGTAATAGTTCCTAGGAATTCTAACGAGCTTATCTATGACTTCCATGGTTGATTTTAGAATTTTCAAAAACGGCCAAAATGGGGGTTAGATGAATTTCCTTGTTAATTTACGGATTTTACTCGTTTTTGACCCTTTTTCTTTCACTAAAAAGGGCATAACTTGGCCTAGCCTTATCGAATTGAAGCATGTAATAGTTCCTAGGTAATCTAACGAGCATATCTACGACTTTCAGGGTTGATTTTAGAAATTTCAAAAACGGCCAAAATGGTGGTAAAGTTATATTCCTTGTTAATTTACGGATTTTATTCGTTTTTGATCCTTTTTCTTTCACTAAAAAGGGCATAACGTGGCCTAGCCTTATCGAATCGAAGCGTGTAATAGTTCCTAGGAATTCTAACGAGCTTATCTACGACTTCCATGGTTGATTTTAGAATTTTCAAAAACGGCCAAAATGGGGGTTAAGTTAATTTCCTTGTTAATTTACGGATTTTACTCGTTTTTGACCCTTTTTCTTTCACTAAAAAGGGCATAACTTGGCCTAGCCTTATCGAATTGAACCATGTAATAGTTCCTAGGTAATCTAACGAGCATATCTACGACTTTCAGGGTTGATTTTAGAAATTTCAAAAACGGCCAAAATGGTGGTAAAGTGATATTCCTTGTTAATTTACGGATTTTACTCGTTTTTGATCCTTTTTCTTTCACTAAAAAGGGCATAACTTGGCCTAGCCTTATCGAATTGAAGCATGTAATAGTTCCTAGGTAATCTAACGAGCATATCTACGACTTTCAGGGTTGATTTTAGAAATTTCAAAAACGGCCAAAATGGTGGTAAAGTTATATTCCTTGTTAATTTACGGATTTTATTCGTTTTTGATCCTTTTTCTTTCACTAAAAAGGGCATAACGTGGCCTAGCCTTATCGAATCGAAGCGTGTAATAGTTCCTAGGAATTCTAACGAGCTTATCTACGACTTCCATGGTTGATTTTAGAATTTTCAAAAACGGCCAAAATGGGGGTTAAGTTAATTTCCTTGTTAATTTACGGATTTTACTCGTTTTTGACCCTTTTTCTTTCACTAAAAAGGGCATAACTTGGCCTAGCCTTATCGAATTGAACCATGTAATAGTTCCTAGGTAATCTAACGAGCATATCTACGACTTTCAGGGTTGATTTTAGAAATTTCAAAAACGGCCAAAATGGTGGTAAATTGATATTCCTTGTTAATTTACGGATTTTATTCGTTTTTGATCCTTTTTCTTTCACTAAAAAGGGCATAACGTGGCCTAGCCTTATCGAATCGAAGCGTGTAATAGTTCCTAGGAATTCTAACGAGCTTATCTATGACTTCCATGGTTGATTTTAGAATTTTCAAAAACGGCCAAAATGGGGGTTAGATGAATTTCCTTGTTAATTTACGGATTTTACTCGTTTTTGACCCTTTTTCTTTCACTAAAAAGGGCATAAAGTGGCCTAGCCTTATCGAATTGAAGCATGTAATAGTTCCAAGGTAATCTAACGAGCATATCTACGACTTTCAGGGTTGATTTTAGAAATTTCAAAAACGGCCAAAATGGTGGTAAAGTGATATTCCTTGTTAATTTACGGATTTTATTCGTTTTTGATCCTTTTTCTTTCACTAAAAAGGGCATAACGTGGCCTAGCCTTATCGAATCGAAGCGTGTAATAGTTCCTAGGAATTCTAACGAGCTTATCTATGACTTCCATGGTTGATTTTAGAATTTTCAAAAACGGCCAAAATGGGGGTTAAGTTAATTTCCTTGTTAATTTACGGATTTTACTCGTTTTTGACCCTTTTTCTTTCACTAAAAAGGGCATAACTTGGCCTAGCCTTATCGAATTGAACCATGTAATAGTTCCTAGGTAATCTAACGAGCATATCTACGACTTTCAGGGTTGATTTTAGAAATTTCAAAAACGGCCAAAATGGTGGTAAATTGATATTCCTTGTTAATTTACGGATTTTATTCGTTTTTGATCCTTTTTCTTTCACTAAAAAGGGCATAACGTGGCCTAGCCTTATCGAATCGAAGCGTGTAATAGTTCCTAGGAATTCTAACGAGCTTATCTATGACTTCCATGGTTGATTTTAGAATTTTCAAAAACGGCCAAAATGGGGGTTAGGTGAATTTCCTTGTTAATTTACGGATTTTACTCGTTTTTGACCCTTTTTCTTTCACTAAAAAGGGCATAACGTGGCCTAGCCTTATCGAATTGAAGCATGTAATAGTTCCTAGGTAATCTAACGAGCATATCTACGACTTTCAGGGTTGATTTTAGAAATTTCAAAAACAGCCAAAATGGTGGTAAAGTTATATTCCTTGTTAATTTACGGATTTTACTCGTTTTTGATCCCTTTTTCTTTCACTAAAAAGGGCATAAAGTGGCCTAGCCTTATCGAATTGAAGCATGTAATAGTTCCTAGGTAATCTAACGAGCATATCTACGACTTTCAGGGTTGATTTTAGAAATTTCAAAAACTGCCAAAATGGTGGTAAAGTGATATTCCTTGTTAATTTACGGATTTTACTCGTTTTTGATCCTTTTTCTTTCACTAAAAAGGGCATAACGTGGCCTAGCCTTATCGAATCGAAGCGTGTAATAGTTCCTAGGAATTCTAACGAGCATATCTACGACTTCCATGGTTGATTTTAGAATTTTCAAAAACGGCCAAAATGGGGGTTAAGTTAATTTCCTTGTTAATTTACGGATTTTACTCGTTTTTGATCCTTTTTCTTTCACTAAAAAGGGCATAACTTGGCCTAGCCTTATCGAATTGAACCATGTAATAGTTCCTAGGTAATCTAACGAGCATATCTACGACTTTCAGGGTTGATTTTAGAAATTTCAAAAACGGCCAAAATGGTGGTAAAGTTGATATTCCTTGTTAATTTACGGATTTTATTCGTTTTTGATCCTTTTTCTTTCACTAAAAAGGGCATAACGTGGCCTAGCCTTATCGAATCGAAGCGTGTAATAGTTCCTAGGAATTCTAACGAGCTTATCTATGACTTCCATGGTTGATTTTAGAATTTTCAAAAACGGCCAAAATGGGGGTTAGGTGAATTTCCTTGTTAATTTACGGATTTTACTCGTTTTTGACCCTTTTTCTTTCACTAAAAAGGGCATAAAGTGGCCTAGCCTTATCGAATTGAAGCATGTAATAGTTCCAAGGTAATCTAACGAGCATATCTACGACTTTCAGGGTTGATTTTAGAAATTTCAAAAACTGCCAAAATGGTGGTAAAGTGATATTCCTTGTTAATTTACGGATTTTACTCGTTTTTGATCCTTTTTCTTTCACTAAAAAGGGCATAACGTGGCCTAGCCTTATCGAATCGAAGCGTGTAATAGTTCCTAGGAATTCTAACGAGCATATCTACGACATCCACGGTTGATTTTAGAATTTTTATAAATGGCCAAAATGGGGGTTAAGTTAATTTCCTTGTAAATTTACGAATTTTACTCGTTTTTGATCATTTTTCTTTCACTAAAAAGGGCATAACTTGGCCTAGCCTTATCGAATTGAACCATGTAATAGTTCCTAGGTAATCTAACGAGCATATCTACGACTTTCAGGGTTGATTTTAGAAATTTCAAAAACGGCCAAAATGGTGGTAAATTGATATTCCTTGTTAATTTACGGATTTTATTCGTTTTTGATCCTTTTTCTTTCACTAAAAAGGGCATAACGTGGCCTAGCCTTATCGAATCGAAGCGTGTAATAGTTCCTAGGAATTCTAACGAGCTTATCTATGACTTCCATGGTTGATTTTAGAATTTTCAAAAACGGCCAAAATGGGGGTTAGATGAATTTCCTTGTTAATTTACGGATTTTACTCGTTTTTGACCCTTTTTCTTTCACTAAAAAGGGCATAACTTGGCCTAGCCTTATCGAATTGAACCATGTAATAGTTCCTAGGTAATCTAACGAGCATATCTACGACTTTCAGGGTTGATTTTAGAAATTTCAAAAACAGCCAAAATGGTGGTAAAGTTATATTCCTTGTTAATTTACGGATTTTATTCGTTTTTGATCGTTTTTCTTTCACTAAAAAGGGCATAACGTGGCCTAGCCTTATCGAATCGAAACGTGTAATAGTTCCTAGGAATTCTAACGAGCTTATCTACGACTTCCATGGTTGATTTTAGAATTTTCAAAAACGGCCAAAATGGGGGTTAAGTTAATTTCCTTGTTAATTTACGGATTTTACTCGATTTTGATCCTTTTTCTTTCACTAAAAAGGGCATAACTTGGCCTAGCCTTATCGAATTGAACCATGTAATAGTTCCTAGGTAATCTAACGAGCATATCTACGACTTTCAGGGTTGATTTTAGAAATTTCAAAAACGGCCAAAATGGTGGTAAATTGATATTCCTTGTTAATTTACGGATTTTATTCGTTTTTGATCCTTTTTCTTTCACTAAAAAGGGCATAACGTGGCCTAGCCTTATCGAATCGAAGCGTGTAATAGTTCCTAGGAATTCTAACGAGCTTATCTATGACTTCCATGGTTGATTTTAGAATTTTCAAAAACGGCCAAAATGGGGGTTAGGTGAATTTCCTTGTTAATTTACGGATTTTACTCGTTTTTGACCCTTTTTCTTTCATCGTTTTTGATCCTTTTTCTTTCACTAAAAAGGGCATAACGTGGCCTAGCCTTATCGAATTGAAGCATGTAATAGTTCCTAGGAATTCTAACGAGCATATCTACGACTTTCAGGGTTGATTTTAGAAATTTCAAAAACTGCCAAAATGGTGGTAAGTGATATTCCTTGTTAATTTACGGATTTTACTCGTTTTTGATCCTTTTTCTTTCACTAAAAAGGGCATAACGTGGCCTAGCCTTATCGAATCGAAGCGTGTAATAGTTCCTAGGAATTCTAACGAGCTTATCTACGACTTCCATGGTTGATTTTAGAATTTTCAAAAACGGCCAAAATGGGGGTTAAGTTAATTTCCTTGTTAATTTACGGATTTTACTCGTTTTTGATCCTTTTTCTTTCACTAAAAAGGGCATAACTTGGCCTAGCCTTATCGAATTGAACCATGTAATAGTTCCTAGGTAATCTAACGAGCATATCTACGACTTTCAGGGTTGATTTTAGAAATTTCAAAAACGGCCAAAATGGTGGTAAATTGATATTCCTTGTTAATTTACGGATTTTATTCGTTTTTGATCCTTTTTCTTTCACTAAAAAGGGCATAACGTGGCCTAGCCTTATCGAATCGAAGCGTGTAATAGTTCCTAGGAATTCTAACGAGCTTATCTACGACTTCCATGGTTGATTTTAGAATTTTCAAAAACGGCCAAAATGGGGGTTAGGTGAATTTCCTTGTTAATTTACGGATTTTACTCGTTTTTGACCCTTTTTCTTTCACTAAAAAGGGCATAAACGTGGCCTAGCCTTATCGAATTGAAGCATGTAATAGTTCCTAGGTAATCTAACGAGCATATCTACGACTTTCAGGGTTGATTTTAGAAATTTCAAAAACAGCCAAAATGGTGGTAAAGTTATATTCCTTGTTAATTTACGGATTTTATTCGTTTTTGACCCTTTTTCTTTCACTAAAAAGGGCATAAAGTGGCCTAGCCTTATCGAATTGAAGCATGTAATAGTTCCTAGGTAATCTAACGAGCATATCTACGACTTTCAGGGTTGATTTTAGAAATTTCAAAAACTGCCAAAATGGTGGTAAAGTGATATTCCTTGTTAATTTACGGATTTTACTCGTTTTTGATCCTTTTTCTTTCACTAAAAAGGGCATAACGTGGCCTAGCCTTATCGAATCGAAGCGTGTAATAGTTCCTAGGAATTCTAACGAGCATATCTACGACATCCACGGTTGATTTTAGAATTTTTATAAATGGCCAAAATGGGGGTTAAGTTAATTTCCTTGTAAATTTACGAATTTTACTCGTTTTTGACCCTTTTTCTTTCACTAAAAAGGGCATAACTTGGCCTAGCCTTATCGAATTGAACCATGTAATAGTTCCTAGGTAATCTAACGAGCATATCTACGACTTTCAGGGTTGATTTTAGAAATTTCAAAAACGGCCAAAATGGTGGTAAATTGATATTCCTTGTTAATTTACGGATTTTATTCGTTTTTGATCCTTTTTCTTTCACTAAAAAGGGCATAACGTGGCCTAGCCTTATCGAATCGAAGCGTGTAATAGTTCCTAGGAATTCTAACGAGCTTATCTATGACTTCCATGGTTGATTTTAGAATTTTCAAAAACGGCCAAAATGGGGGTTAGATGAATTTCCTTGTTAATTTACGGATTTTACTCGTTTTTGACCCTTTTTCTTTCACTAAAAAGGGCATAACTTGGCCTAGCCTTATCGAATTGAACCATGTAATAGTTCCTAGGTAATCTAACGAGCATATCTACGACTTTCAGGGTTGATTTTAGAAATTTCAAAAACAGCCAAAATGGTGGTAAAGTTATATTCCTTGTTAATTTACGGATTTTATTCGTTTTTGATCGTTTTTCTTTCACTAAAAAGGGCATAACGTGGCCTAGCCTTATCGAATCGAAACGTGTAATAGTTCCTAGGAATTCTAACGAGCTTATCTACGACTTCCATGGTTGATTTTAGAATTTTCAAAAACGGCCAAAATGGGGGTTAAGTTAATTTCCTTGTTAATTTACGGATTTTACTCGATTTTGATCCTTTTTCTTTCACTAAAAAGGGCATAAAGTGGCCTAGCCTTATCGAATTGAACCATGTAATAGTTCCTAGGTAATCTAACGAGCATATCTACGACTTTCAGGGTTGATTTTAGAAATTTCAAAAACGGCCAAAATGGTGGTAAATTGATATTCCTTGTTAATTTACGGATTTTATTCGTTTTTGATCCTTTTTCTTTCACTAAAAAGGGCATAACGTGGCCTAGCCTTATCGAATCGAAGCGTGTAATAGTTCCTAGGAATTCTAACGAGCTTATCTATGACTTCCATGGTTGATTTTAGAATTTTCAAAAACGGCCAAAATGGGGGTTAGGTGAATTTCCTTGTTAATTTACGGATTTTACTCGTTTTTGATCGTTTTTCTTTCACTAAAAAGGGCATAAAGTGGCCTAGCCTTATCGAATTGAAGCATGTAATAGTTCCTAGGTAATCTAACGAGCATATCTACGACTTTCAGGGTTGATTTTAGAAATTTCAAAAACTGCCAAAATGGTGGTAAAGTGATATTCCTTGTTAATTTACGGATTTTACTCGTTTTTGATCCTTTTTCTTTCACTAAAAAGGGCATAACGTGGCCTAGCCTTATCGAATCGAAGCGTGTAATAGTTCCTAGGAATTCTAACGAGCATATCTACGACATCCACGGTTGATTTTAGAATTTTTATAAATGGCCAAAATGGGGGTTAAGTTAATTTCCTTGTAAATTTACGAATTTTACTCGTTTTTGATCATTTTTCTTTCACTAAAAAGGGCATAACTTGGCCTAGCCTTATCGAATTGAACCATGTAATAGTTCCTAGGTAATCTAACGAGCATATCTACGACTTTCAGGGTTGATTTTAGAAATTTCAAAAACGGCCAAAATGGTGGTAAATTGATATTCCTTGTTAATTTACGGATTTTATTCGTTTTTGATCCTTTTTCTTTCACTAAAAAGGGCATAACGTGGCCTAGCCTTATCGAATCGAAGCGTGTAATAGTTCCTAGGAATTCTAACGAGCTTATCTATGACTTCCATGGTTGATTTTAGAATTTTCAAAAACGGCCAAAATGGGGGTTAGATGAATTTCCTTGTTAATTTACGGATTTTACTCGTTTTTGACCCTTTTTCTTTCACTAAAAAGGGCATAAGTGGCCTAGCCTTATCGAATTGAACCATGTAATAGTTCCTAGGTAATCTAACGAGCATATCTACGACTTTCAGGGTTGATTTTAGAAATTTCAAAAACGGCCAAAATGGTGGTAAAGTTATATTCCTTGTTAATTTACGGATTTTATTCGTTTTTGATCCTTTTTCTTTCACTAAAAAGGGCATAACGTGGCCTAGCCTTATCGAATCGAAACGTGTAATAGTTCCTAGGAATTCTAACGAGCTTATCTACGACTTCCATGGTTGATTTTAGAATTTTCAAAAACGGCCAAAATGGGGGTTAAGTTAATTTCCTTGTTAATTTACGGATTTTACTCGATTTTGATCCTTTTTCTTTCACTAAAAAGGGCATAACTTGGCCTAGCCTTATCGAATTGAACCATGTAATAGTTCCTAGGTAATCTAACGAGCATATCTACGACTTTCAGGGTTGATTTTAGAAATTTCAAAAACGGCCAAAATGGTGGTAAATTGATATTCCTTGTTAATTTACGGATTTTACTCGTTTTTGATCCTTTTTCTTTCACTAAAAAGGGCATAACGTGGCCTAGCCTTATCGAATCGAAGCGTGTAATAGTTCCTAGGAATTCTAACGAGCTTATCTACGACTTCCATGGTTGATTTTAGAATTTTCAAAAACGGCCAAAATGGGGGTTAGGTGAATTTCCTTGTTAATTTACGGATTTTACTCGTTTTTGACCCTTTTTCTTTCACTAAAAAGGGCATAAAGTGGCCTAGCCTTATCGAATTGAAGCATGTAATAGTTCCTAGGTAATCTAACGAGCATATCTACGACTTTCAGGGTTGATTTTAGAAATTTTCAAAAACAGCCAAAATGGTGGTAAAGTTATATTCCTTGTTAATTTACGGATTTTACTCGTTTTTGATCGTTTTTCTTTCACTAAAAAGGGCATAAAGTGGCCTAGCCTTATCGAATTGAAGCATGTAATAGTTCCAAGGTAATCTAACGAGCATATCTACGACTTTCAGGGTTGATTTTAGAAATTTCAAAAACTGCCAAAATGGTGGTAAAGTGATATTCCTTGTTAATTTACGGATTTTACTCGTTTTTGATCCTTTTTCTTTCACTAAAAAGGGCATAACGTGGCCTAGCCTTATCGAATCGAAGCGTGTAATAGTTCCTAGGAATTCTAACGAGCATATCTACGACATCCACGGTTGATTTTAGAATTTTTATAAATGGCCAAAATGGGGGTTAAGTTAATTTCCTTGTAAATTTACGAATTTTACTCGTTTTTGATCATTTTTCTTTCACTAAAAAGGGCATAACTTGGCCTAGCCTTATCGAATTGAACCATGTAATAGTTCCTAGGTAATCTAACGAGCATATCTACGACTTTCAGGGTTGATTTTAGAAATTTCAAAAACGGCCAAAATGGTGGTAAATTGATATTCCTTGTTAATTTACGGATTTTATTCGTTTTTGATCCTTTTTCTTTCACTAAAAAGGGCATAACGTGGCCTAGCCTTATCGAATCGAAGCGTGTAATAGTTCCTAGGAATTCTAACGAGCTTATCTATGACTTCCATGGTTGATTTTAGAATTTTCAAAAACGGCCAAAATGGGGGTTAGATGAATTTCCTTGTTAATTTACGGATTTTACTCGTTTTTGACCCTTTTTCTTTCACTAAAAAGGGCATAAAGTGGCCTAGCCTTATCGAATTGAACCATGTAATAGTTCCTAGGTAATCTAACGAGCATATCTACGACTTTCAGGGTTGATTTTAGAAATTTCAAAAACGGCCAAAATGGTGGTAAAGTTATATTCCTTGTTAATTTACGGATTTTATTCGTTTTTGATCCTTTTTCTTTCACTAAAAAGGGCATAACGTGGCCTAGCCTTATCGAATCGAAACGTGTAATAGTTCCTAGGAATTCTAACGAGCTTATCTACGACTTCCATGGTTGATTTTAGAATTTTCAAAAACGGCCAAAATGGGGGTTAAGTTAATTTCCTTGTTAATTTACGGATTTTACTCGTTTTTGATCCTTTTTCTTTCACTAAAAAGGGCATAACTTGGCCTAGCCTTATCGAATTCGAACCATGTAATAGTTCCTAGGTAATCTAACGAGCATATCTACGACTTTCAGGGTTGATTTTAGAATTTTCAAAAACGGCCAAAATGGTGGTAAATTGATATTTCCTTGTTAATTTACGGATTTTACTCGTTTTTTGACCCTTTTTCTTTCACTAAAAAGGGCATAAGTGGCCTAGCCTTATCGAATTGAAGCATGTAATAGTTCCTAGGTAATCTAACGAGCATATCTACGACTTTCAGGGTTGATTT
Organism: Quercus ilex subsp. ballota; assembly: GCA_032727855.1. Classification (NCBI taxonomy): domain Eukaryota; kingdom Viridiplantae; phylum Streptophyta; class Magnoliopsida; order Fagales; family Fagaceae; genus Quercus; species Quercus ilex. Next base: position 20,131 of record JAVFWQ010000044.1, read on the forward strand.
TAGAAATTTCAAAAACTGCCAAAATGGTGGTAAAGTTATATTCCTTGTTAATTTACGGATTTTACTCGTTTTTGATCCTTTTTCTTTCACTAAAAAGGGCATAACGTGGCCTAGCCTTATCGAATCGAAGCGTGTAATAGTTCCTAGGAATTCTAACGAGCATATCTACGACTTCCATGGTTGATTTTAGAATTTTCAAAAACGGCCAAAATGGGGGTTAAGTTAATTTCCTTGTTAATTTACGAATTTTACTCGTTTTTGATCCCTTTTTCTTTCACTAAAAAGGGCATAACTTGGCCTAGCCTTATCGAATTGAACCATGTAATAGTTCCTAGGTAATCTAACGAGCATATCTACGACTTTCAGGGTTGATTTTAGAAATTTCAAAAACGGCCAAAATGGTGGTAAATTGATATTCCTTGTTAATTTACGGATTTTATTCGTTTTTGATCCTTTTTCTTTCACTAAAAAGGGCATAACGTGGCCTAGCCTTATCGAATCGAAGCGTGTAATAGTTCCTAGGAATTCTAACGAGCTTATCTATGACTTCCATGGTTGATTTTAGAATTTTCAAAAACGGCCAAAATGGGGGTTAAGTTGAATTTCCTTGTTAATTTACGGATTTTACTCGTTTTTGACCCTTTTTCTTTCACTAAAAAGGGCATAAAGTGGCCTAGCCTTATCGAATTGAAGCATGTAATAGTTCCAAGGTAATCTAACGAGCATATCTACGACTTTCAGGGTTGATTTTAGAAATTTCAAAAACTGCCAATGTTGAACAAGTGACTTCAAACACACAAGAGGGGGGTGAATTGTGTTCTTTAGAAAACGATTTAAAATAAGCACTTAAAAAATGTTTTAACCAATTAAAATAAAGTGCTTATAAAAGTTTTAAATAAATATAAAAATAGATATGGTGAGATAAAATAAATGAAAAATAAAGTAAAAGAGATAAAGGGATGAGAGAAAAGACACAAGAAGTTTATACTAGTTCGGCCTAAAACAACAAGGCCTAGTCTAGTCCCCAAGGAAAAGCCCCTTGAGATTTTCACTGCTCAAGCTTTTAATTAGGATAAGCTGGTAACCTTTACAAATAACGAGCACTCTCCAAACAAAACAATCCTTTGTAGAAGAGTCTCTAAAACCAAGAGATATCACCTCTCTTGAAACCTTGGGATCGCACCCAATACAAATAAGAGTTACAACAATAAAATAATACACCAAATGTGTAGATATAACAAATTGAAGCACAAGAACTACAAGACAAACTATGTAGTATAAAAGAGCTCTCAAGATAATAAATTAGCAAGTGTAAAAATAATGAGAGTGATGAATAGTGTTTTTGACAATGTTTAGTGCAAATATGAGTTGTGTCAAAGGAGCTATCACAAAGCACCTATTTATAAGAAAATGATAATGAAGTGCAATTGATAAAATATGGCTTTTCAAGAAAACTATTTTAATGCAAAGTCATGTTTATATGAAAATCATTGTGAGTGTGTGATTTATTTTCATGAGAGCTTTTTCTACTACTTACATAAAGTCCTAATATAAATAAAAATAAAATCCAAGACTTGAAAGCTTGAATCTTCTTTTCCGCTTTTTGCATCTTTGTTCTTCTAGGACTTCTTTTGTCAATCATCAAAACCAAAGTATTCCTGTCAAGGCATATATTCACATTCTCCCCCTTTTTGATGATGACAAACATCTCTTGGAGTGATTTGCTCAATGAAAGGGTTAGTACAATAATAATCAATAATAAAATATATGACAGAGATAAGCGCAGATTTAGCTCCCCCTCACTATATGCAAACAACTAAAATCCACTCCCCCTGAAACATGCAAATCACATAACTCTCCCCCTTTTGGCATTATCAAAAAGCGGGAAAGAAACAATCATGGCAAGGCATATATTCAGGAAAATTTAAAGCAAAAAATAAAAGAATTAAGTGAAAAGAGTAAACCATTTTTCCTTCTCTTGAATTTGCAATTTCATTTTGGAGAAGAACTTTTGATAAAGCTCACCATATGATGCATAGCCAATATTCTTGTAATAATAGGAGAACTTCTTTTTCTCCCCCCTTTCATGTGCTTTGAATAGCCTCGATAATTGTACCAATTTTAGTTCTTGGCCTTCAAGCACACCTACAAAACAAAATCAAGTTTTCGCTTTTGGTACCCAAAACATTTTGGGTCCTTGAGAGTTAGCATTAGGCAAAGTGCCCTTTGGAATCCACTTCCATTTACCATTCATATCATTGTTCTTTCTTAAATTACAAATAGAGGATGTATGACCTTCTCTTCCACAATAAAAACATTTAACAAAAGGGGAACTTGATGTTTTGTTTGGACGAAAGAATTTTCTAAAAAGTTTTTCATGATTTTTTGGATGATAGCCCAAACCGGCTTTATTATAAGTTCCCTTTTGATTCCCCAAAATGATGTTCAAGTTTTCTCTTCCCATTGTGAATTTTGCAAGTGTGTTTTGCAAATCCTCAATTTCAATTTTCAAAATATTGCAATCATCACACTTTAAAATATTTTCCTTTTTATTTTCACAAGAGGTACAAGAAGAAACTTCACTTACAAAAACTTGTTTCTCTTTAAGAATTTCTATTTCCTTATTTAAAATATCAATTTTTGATTCAAGAGTAGAAATAGTTTTCTTAGAGGTAGAAACAATTTTTCTAAGCTTAGTTGACTCATCATTTAATTCTTTACAAATAGTAAATAACTCATCATAAGTTAAGTCATATTCAGATTCAATAGAGTTTACCTCATCTTCCTCATGGTTTGCCATGAAACATGAATATGCTACTTCATTTTCTGATTCATTGGATGAGTTTGTATCTTTGTCATCCCAAGCGATATAAGCCCTCTTTCCTTTTGTATATCTCTTTTGATTTATAGGACAATTGGATTTTATGTGACCCTTTTCACCACACTTGTAGCATTTTGGATTGAAGGAAGTTCTTTCATTGATTCTAGCTTTGAGAGCAAGACCTTTCTTTTTCTTTTCACCTTCTTCACTATCAATGAGACGATTCAATTCAAGCTCATGTTCCTGCAATTTTCCAAACAAAGTAGCCAAAGACATAAAAGATAAATCTTTAGATTCACAAATCGCGGTCACTTTCGGTAGCCAACTTCGACTCAAGCATCTAAGAACTTTATTAATTAAATCCTCGTTATTGAAAGATTTTCCAAGAGCTCTGAGATGATTTATTATATGGATAAATCGTTTTTGCATATCTTGGATGCTTTCTCCCGATTTCATCCTAAATAATTCATACTCATGAGTCAATGTGTTCATTCGAGCCCTTTTGACCTCGGTAGTACCTTCATGGGTCAATTTAAGGGTGTCCCACATTTCTTTGGCGGTTGTACAATTTGATACACGATAGAACTCATCAATGCTTAATGAAGCGGTGATAATGTTCTTAGCTTTCAAATTATATTGAACCTTTTTCTTTTCATCTTTGGTCCAAAGGGATCTTGGTTTATTCACCACAACATTATTGACTAAATGAGTGGGAATAAATGGACCATTTTCAATAGCATCCCAAATATCACAATCAATTCCCTCAATGAAAATTTTCATTCTCTCTTTCCAATAACCATACCCTTCACCATTGAAAGATGGGGGACAATTTATGGAATTGTTGTTTGAAGTCATCTTGCCTCTTGAGACGATTAGTCCTTAACAAGAGTTCAAGCTCTGATGCCACTTGTTGAACAAGTGACTTCAAACACACAAGAGGGGGGTGAATTGTGTTCTTTAGAAAACGATTTAAAATAAGCACTTAAAAAATGTTTTAACCAATTAAAATAAAGTGCTTATAAAAGTTTTTAAATAAATATAAAAATAGATATGGTGAGATAAAATAAATGACAAATAAAGTAAAAGAGATAAAGGGATGAGAGAAAAGACACAAGAAGTTTATACTAGTTCGGCCTAAAACAACAAGGCCTAGTCTAGTCCCCAAGGAAAAGCCCCTTGAGATTTTCACTGCTCAAGCTTTTAATTAGGATAAGCTGGTAACCTTTACAAATAACGAGCACTCTCCAAACAAAACAATCCTTTGTAGAAGAGTCTCTAAAACCAAGAGATATCACCTCTCTTGAAACCTTGGGATCGCACCCAATACAAATAAGAGTTACAATAATTAAATAATACACCAAATGTGTAGATATAACAAATTGAAGCACAAGAACTACAACTCAACTATGTAGTATAAAAGAGCTCTCAAGATAATAAATTAGCAAGTGTAAAAATAATGAGAGTGATGAATAATATTTTTGACAATGTTTAGTGCAAATATGAGTTGTGTCAAAGGAGCTATCACAAAGCACCTATTTATAAGAAAATGATAATGAAGTGCAATTGATAAAATATGGCTTTTCAAGAAAACTATTTTAATGCAAAGTCATGTTTATATGAAAATTATTGTGAGTGTGTGATTTATTTTCATGAGAGCTTTTTCTACTACTTACATAAAGTCCTAAAACAAATAAAAATGAATTCCAAGACTTGAAAGCTTGAATCTTCTTTTCCGCTTTTTGCATAGTTGCTCTTCTAGGACTTCTTTTGTCAATCATCAAAACTAATGTATTCCTGTCAAGGCATATATTCACAGCCAAAATGGTGGTAAAGTTATATTCCTTGTTAATTTACGGATTTTATTCGTTTTTGATCCTTTTTCTTTCACTAAAAAGGGCATAACGTGGCCTAGCCTTATCGAATCGAAGCGTGTAATAGTTCCTAGGAATTCTAACGAGCTTATCTACGACTTCCATGGTTGATTTTAGAATTTTCAAAACGGCCAAAATGGGGGTTAAGTTAATTTCCTTGTTAATTTACGGATTTTACTCGATTTTGATCCTTTTTCTTTCACTAAAAAGGGCATAACTTGGCCTAGCCTTATCGAATTGAACCATGTAATAGTTCCTAGGTAATCTAACGAGCATATCTACGACTTTCAGGGTTGATTTTAGAAATTTCAAAAACGGCCAAAATGGTGGTAAATTGATATTCCTTGTTAATTTACGGATTTTACTCGTTTTTGATCCTTTTTCTTTCACTAAAAAGGGCATAACGTGGCCTAGCCTTATCGAATCGAAGCGTGTAATAGTTCCTAGGAATTCTAACGAGCATATCTACGACTTCCATGGTTGATTTTAGAATTTTCAAAAACGGCCAAAATGGGGGTTAGGTGAATTTCCTTGTTAATTTACGGATTTTACTCGTTTTTGACCTTTTTCTTTCACTAAAAAGGGCATAATGGCCTAGCCTTATCGAATTGAAGCATGTAATAGTTCCTAGGTAATCTAACGAGCATATCTACGACTTTCAGGGTTGATTTTAGAAATTTCAAAAACAGCCAAAATGGTGGTAAAGTTATATTCCTTGTTAATTTACGGATTTTATTCGTTTTTGATCGTTTTTCTTTCACTAAAAAGGGCATAAACGTGGCCTAGCCTTATCGAATTGAAGCATGTAATAGTTCCTAGGAATTCTAACGAGCATATCTACGACTTTCAGGGTTGATTTTAGAAATTTCAAAAACGGCCAAAATGGTGGTTAAGTTAATTTCCTTGTTAATTTACGGATTTTACTCGTTTTTGATCCTTTTTCTTTCACTAAAAAGGGCATAACGTGGCCTAGCCTTATCGAATCGAAGCGTGTAATAGTTCCTAGGAATTCTAACGAGCTTATCTACGACTTCCATGGTTGATTTTAGAATTTTCAAAAACGGCCAAAATGGGGGTTAGGTGAATTTCCTTGTTAATTTACGGATTTTACTCGTTTTTGACCCTTTTTCTTTCACTAAAAAGGGCATAAAGTGGCCTAGCCTTATCGAATTGAAGCATGTAATAGTTCCTAGGTAATCTAACGAGCATATCTACGACTTTCAGGGTTGATTTTAGAAATTTCAAAAACGGCCAAAATGGTGGTAAAGTGATATTCCTTGTTAATTTACGGATTTTACTCGTTTTTGATCCTTTTTCTTTCACTAAAAAGGGCATAACGTGGCCTAGCCTTATCGAATCGAAGCGTGTAATAGTTCCTAGGAATTCTAACGAGCTTATCTACGACTTCCATGGTTGATTTTAGAATTTTCAAAAACGGCCAAAATGGGGGTTAGGTGAATTTCCTTGTTAATTTACGGATTTTACTCGTTTTTGACCCTTTTTCTTTCATTCCTTGTTAATTTACGGATTTTACTCGTTTTTGATCGTTTTTCTTTCACTAAAAAGGGCATAAAGTGGCCTAGCCTTATCGAATTGAAGCATGTAATAGTTCCTAGGTAATCTAACGAGCATATCTACGACTTTCAGGGTTGATTTTAGAAATTTCAAAAACGGCCAAAATGGTGGTAAAGTGATATTCCTTGTTAATTTACGGATTTTACTCGTTTTTGATCCTTTTTCTTTCACTAAAAAGGGCATAACGTGGCCTAGCCTTATCGAATCGAAGCGTGTAATAGTTCCTAGGAATTCTAACGAGCATATCTACGACATCCACGGTTGATTTTAGAATTTTTATAAATGGCCAAAATGGGGGTTAAGTTAATTTCCTTGTAAATTTACGAATTTTACTCGTTTTTGACCATTTTTCTTTCACTAAAAAGGGCATAACTTGGCCTAGCCTTATCGAATTGAACCATGTAATAGTTCCTAGGTAATCTAACGAGCATATCTACGACTTTCAGGGTTGATTTTAGAAATTTCAAAAACGGCCAAAATGGTGGTAAATTGATATTCCTTGTTAATTTACGGATTTTATTCGTTTTTGATCCTTTTTCTTTCACTAAAAAGGGCATAACGTGGCCTAGCCTTATCGAATCGAAGCGTGTAATAGTTCCTAGGAATTCTAACGAGCTTATCTATGACTTCCATGGTTGATTTTAGAATTTTCAAAAACGGCCAAAATGGGGGTTAGATGAATTTCCTTGTTAATTTACGAATTTTACTCGTTTTTGACCCTTTTTCTTTCACTAAAAAGGGCATAAAGTGGCCTAGCCTTATCGAATTGAAGCATGTAATAGTTCCTAGGTAATCTAACGAGCATATCTACGACTTTCAGGGTTGATTTTAGAAATTTCAAAAACGGCCAAAATGGTGGTAAAGTTATATTCCTTGTTAATTTACGGATTTTATTCGTTTTTGATCCTTTTTCTTTCACTAAAAAGGGCATAACGTGGCCTAGCCTTATCGAATCGAAGCGTGTAATAGTTCCTAGGAATTCTAACGAGCTTATCTACGACTTCCATGGTTGATTTTAGAATTTTCAAAAACGGCCAAAATGGGGGTTAAGTTAATTTCCTTGTTAATTTACGGATTTTACTCGTTTTTGACCCTTTTTCTTTCACTAAAAAGGGCATAAAGTGGCCTAGCCTTATCGAATTGAACCATGTAATAGTTCCTAGGTAATCTAACGAGCATATCTACGACTTTCAGGGTTGATTTTAGAAATTTCAAAAACGGCCAAAATGGTGGTAAAGTGATATTCCTTGTTAATTTACGGATTTTACTCGTTTTTGATCCTTTTTCTTTCACTAAAAAGGGCATAACGTGGCCTAGCCTTATCGAATCGAAGCGTGTAATAGTTCCTAGGAATTCTAACGAGCTTATCTACGACTTCCATGGTTGATTTTAGAATTTTCAAAAACGGCCAAAATGGGGGTTAGGTGAATTTCCTTGTTAATTTACGGATTTTACTCGTTTTTGACCCTTTTTCTTTCACTAAAAAGGGCATAAAGTGGCCTAGCCTTATCGAATTGAAGCATGTAATAGTTCCTAGGTAATCTAACGAGCATATCTACGACTTTCAGGGTTGATTTTAGAAATTTCAAAAACAGCCAAAATGGTGGTAAAGTTATATTCCTTGTTAATTTACGGATTTTATTCGTTTTTGATCGTTTTTCTTTCACTAAAAAGGGCATAACGTGGCCTAGCCTTATCGAATCGAAAGCATGTAATAGTTCCTAGGAATTCTAACGAGCATATCTACGACTTCCATGGTTGATTTTAGAAATTTCAAAAACGGCCAAAATGGTGGTAAAGTGATATTCCTTGTTAATTTACGGATTTTACTCGTTTTTGATCCTTTTTCTTTCACTAAAAAGGGCATAACGTGGCCTAGCCTTATCGAATCGAAGCGTGTAATAGTTCCTAGGAATTCTAACGAGCTTATCTACGACTTCCATGGTTGATTTTAGAATTTTCAAAAACGGCCAAAATGGGGGTTAAGTTAATTTCCTTGTTAATTTACGGATTTTACTCGTTTTTGATCCTTTTTCTTTCACTAAAAAGGGCATAACGTGGCCTAGCCTTATCGAATTGAAGCATGTAATAGTTCCTAGGTAATCTAACGAGCATATCTACGACTTTCAGGGTTGATTTTAGAAATTTCAAAAACGGCCAAAATGGTGGTAAAGTGATATTCCTTGTTAATTTACGGATTTTACTCGTTTTTGATCCTTTTTCTTTCACTAAAAAGGGCATAACGTGGCCTAGCCTTATCGAATCGAAGCGTGTAATAGTTCCTAGGAATTCTAACGAGCATATCTACGACATCCACGGTTGATTTTAGAATTTTCAAAAACGGCCAAAATGGGGGTTAGGTGAATTTCCTTGTTAATTTACGGATTTTACTTTCACTAAAAAGGGCATAACGTGGCCTAGCCTTATCGAATTCGAAGCGTGTAATAGTTCCTAGGAATTCTAACGAGCATATCTATGACTTCCATGGTTGATTTTAGAATTTTCAAAAACGGCCAAAATGGGGGTTAATATTCCTTGTTAATTTACGGATTTTACTCGTTTTTGACCCTTTTTCTTTCACTAAAAAGGGCATAAAGTGGCCTAGCCTTATCGAATTGAAGCATGTAATAGTTCCTAGGTAATCTAACGAGCATATCTACGACTTTCAGGGTTGATTTTAGAAATTTCAAAAACGGCCAAAATGGTGGTAAAGTGATATTCCTTGTTAATTTACGGATTTTACTCGTTTTTGATCCTTTTTCTTTCACTAAAAAGGGCATAACGTGGCCTAGCCTTATCGAATCGAAGCGTGTAATAGTTCCTAGGAATTCTAACGAGCATATCTACGACATCCACGGTTGATTTTAGAATTTTTATAAATGGCCAAAATGGGGGTTAAGTTAATTTCCTTGTAAATTTACGAATTTTACTCGTTTTTGACCATTTTTCTTTCACTAAAAAGGGCATAACTTGGCCTAGCCTTATCGAATTGAACCATGTAATAGTTCCTAGGTAATCTAACGAGCATATCTACGACTTTCAGGGTTGATTTTAGAAATTTCAAAAACGGCCAAAATGGTGGTAAATTGATATTCCTTGTTAATTTACGGATTTTATTCGTTTTTGATCCTTTTTCTTTCACTAAAAAGGGCATAACGTGGCCTAGCCTTATCGAATCGAAGCGTGTAATAGTTCCTAGGAATTCTAACGAGCTTATCTATGACTTCCATGGTTGATTTTAGAATTTTCAAAAACGGCCAAAATGGGGGTTAGATGAATTTCCTTGTTAATTTACGGATTTTACTCGTTTTTGACCCTTTTTCTTTCACTAAAAAGGGCATAAAGTGGCCTAGCCTTATCGAATTGAAGCATGTAATAGTTCCTAGGTAATCTAACGAGCATATCTACGACTTTCAGGGTTGATTTTAGAAATTTCAAAAACAGCCAAAATGGTGGTAAAGTTATATTCCTTGTTAATTTACGGATTTTATTCGTTTTTGATCCTTTTTCTTTCACTAAAAAGGGCATAACGTGGCCTAGCCTTATCGAATCGAAACGTGTAATAGTTCCTAGGAATTCTAACGAGCTTATCTACGACTTCCATGGTTGATTTTAGAATTTTCAAAAACGGCCAAAATGGGGGTTAAGTTAATTTCCTTGTTAATTTACGGATTTTACTCGATTTTGATCCTTTTTCTTTCACTAAAAAGGGCATAACTTGGCCTAGCCTTATCGAATTGAACCATGTAATAGTTCCTAGGTAATCTAACGAGCATATCTACGACTTTCAGGGTTGATTTTAGAAATTTCAAAAACGGCCAAAATGGTGGTAAAGTGATATTCCTTGTTAATTTACGGATTTTACTCGTTTTTGATCCTTTTTCTTTCACTAAAAAGGGCATAACGTGGCCTAGCCTTATCGAATCGAAGCGTGTAATAGTTCCTAGGAATTCTAACGAGCTTATCTATGACTTCCATGGTTGATTTTAGAATTTTCAAAAACGGCCAAAATGGGGGTTAGGTGAATTTCCTTGTTAATTTACGGATTTTACTCGTTTTTGACCCTTTTTCTTTCACTAAAAAGGGCATAAAGTGGCCTAGCCTTATCGAATTGAAGCATGTAATAGTTCCTAGGTAATCTAACGAGCATATCTACGACTTTCAGGGTTGATTTTAGAAATTTCAAAAACTGCCAAAATGGTGGTAAAGTGATATTCCTTGTTAATTTACGGATTTTACTCGTTTTTGATCCTTTTTCTTTCACTAAAAAGGGCATAACGTGGCCTAGCCTTATCGAATCGAAGCGTGTAATAGTTCCTAGGAATTCTAACGAGCATATCTACGACATCCACGGTTGATTTTAGAATTTTTATAAATGGCCAAAATGGGGGTTAAGTTAATTTCCTTGTAAATTTACGAATTTTACTCGTTTTTGACCATTTTTCTTTCACTAAAAAGGGCATAACTTGGCCTAGCCTTATCGAATTGAACCATGTAATAGTTCCTAGGTAATCTAACGAGCATATCTACGACTTTCAGGGTTGATTTTAGAAATTTCAAAAACGGCCAAAATGGTGGTAAATTGATATTCCTTGTTAATTTACGGATTTTATTCGTTTTTGATCCTTTTTCTTTCACTAAAAAGGGCATAACGTGGCCTAGCCTTATCGAATCGAAGCGTGTAATAGTTCCTAGGAATTCTAACGAGCTTATCTATGACTTCCATGGTTGATTTTAGAATTTTCAAAAACGGCCAAAATGGGGGTTAAGTTAATTTCCTTGTTAATTTACGGATTTTACTCGTTTTTGACCCTTTTTCTTTCACTAAAAAGGGCATAAAGTGGCCTAGCCTTATCGAATTGAACCATGTAATAGTTCCTAGGTAATCTAACGAGCATATCTACGACTTTCAGGGTTGATTTTAGAAATTTCAAAAACGGCCAAAATGGTGGTAAAGTGATATTCCTTGTTAATTTACGGATTTTACTCGTTTTTGATCCTTTTTCTTTCACTAAAAAGGGCATAACGTGGCCTAGCCTTATCGAATCGAAGCGTGTAATAGTTCCTAGGAATTCTAACGAGCTTATCTATGACTTCCATGGTTGATTTTAGAATTTTCAAAAACGGCCAAAATGGGGGTTAGGTGAATTTCCTTGTTAATTTACGGATTTTACTCGTTTTTGACCCTTTTTCTTTCACTAAAAAGGGCATAAAGTGGCCTAGCCTTATCGAATTGAAGCATGTAATAGTTCCTAGGTAATCTAACGAGCATATCTACGACTTTCAGGGTTGATTTTAGAAATTTCAAAAACGGCCAAAATGGTGGTAAAGTGATATTCCTTGTTAATTTACGGATTTTACTCGTTTTTGATCCTTTTTCTTTCACTAAAAAGGGCATAACGTGGCCTAGCCTTATCGAATCGAAGCGTGTAATAGTTCCTAGGAATTCTAACGAGCATATCTACGACATCCACGGTTGATTTTAGAATTTTTAAAAACGGCCAAAATGGGGGTTAAGTTAATTTCCTTGTTAATTTACGGATTTTACTCGTTTTTGACCCTTTTTCTTTCACTAAAAAGGGCATAACTTGGCCTAGCCTTATCGAATTGAAGCATGTAATAGTTCCTAGGTAATCTAACGAGCATATCTACGACTTTCAGGGTTGATTTTAGAAATTTCAAAAACTGCCAAAATGGTGGTAAAGTGATATTCCTTGTTAATTTACGGATTTTACTCGTTTTTGATCCTTTTTCTTTCACTAAAAAGGGCATAACGTGGCCTAGCCTTATCGAATCGAAGCGTGTAATAGTTCCTAGGAATTCTAACGAGCATATCTACGACATCCACGGTTGATTTTAGAATTTTTATAAATGGCCAAAATGGGGGTTAAGTTAATTTCCTTGTAAATTTACGAATTTTACTCGTTTTTGACCATTTTTCTTTCACTAAAAAGGGCATAACTTGGCCTAGCCTTATCGAATTGAACCATGTAATAGTTCCTAGGTAATCTAACGAGCATATCTACGACTTTCAGGGTTGATTTTAGAAATTTCAAAAACGGCCAAAATGGTGGTAAATTGATATTCCTTGTTAATTTACGGATTTTATTCGTTTTTGATCCTTTTTCTTTCACTAAAAAGGGCATAACGTGGCCTAGCCTTATCGAATCGAAGCGTGTAATAGTTCCTAGGAATTCTAACGAGCTTATCTATGACTTCCATGGTTGATTTTAGAATTTTCAAAAACGGCCAAAATGGGGGTTAGGTGAATTTCCTTGTTAATTTACGGATTTTACTCGTTTTTGACCCTTTTTCTTTCACTAAAAAGGGCATAAAGTGGCCTAGCCTTATCGAATTGAAGCATGTAATAGTTCCTAGGTAATCTAACGAGCATATCTACGACTTTCAGGGTTGATTTTAGAAATTTCAAAAACGGCCAAAATGGTGGTAAAGTGATATTCCTTGTTAATTTACGGATTTTATTCGTTTTTGATCCTTTTTCTTTCACTAAAAAGGGCATAACGTGGCCTAGCCTTATCGAATCGAAGCGTGTAATAGTTCCTAGGAATTCTAACGAGCTTATCTACGACTTCCATGGTTGATTTTAGAATTTTCAAAAACGGCCAAAATGGGGGTTAGGTGAATTTCCTTGTTAATTTACGGATTTTACTCGTTTTTGACCCTTTTTCTTTCACTAAAAAGGGCATAAAGTGGCCTAGCCTTATCGAATTGAAGCATGTAATAGTTCCTAGGTAATCTAACGAGCATATCTACGACTTTCAGGGTTGATTTTAGAAATTTCAAAAACGGCCAAAATGGTGGTAAAGTTATATTCCTTGTTAATTTACGGATTTTATTCGTTTTTGATCCTTTTTCTTTCACTAAAAAGGGCATAACGTGGCCTAGCCTTATCGAATCGAAGCGTGTAATAGTTCCTAGGAATTCTAACGAGCTTATCTACGACTTCCATGGTTGATTTTAGAATTTTCAAAAACGGCCAAAATGGGGGTTAAGTTAATTTCCTTGTTAATTTACGGATTTTACTCGTTTTTGACCCTTTTTCTTTCACTAAAAAGGGCATAAAGTGGCCTAGCCTTATCGAATTGAAGCATGTAATAGTTCCTAGGTAATCTAACGAGCATATCTACGACTTTCAGGGTTGATTTTAGAAATTTCAAAAACGGCCAAAATGGTGGTAAAGTGATATTCCTTGTTAATTTACGGATTTTACTCGTTTTTGATCCTTTTTCTTTCACTAAAAAGGGCATAACGTGGCCTAGCCTTATCGAATCGAAGCGTGTAATAGTTCCTAGGAATTCTAACGAGCTTATCTATGACTTCCATGGTTGATTTTAGAATTTTCAAAAACGGCCAAAATGGGGGTTAAGTTAATTTCCTTGTTAATTTACGGATTTTACTCGTTTTTGATCCTTTTTCTTTCACTAAAAAGGGCATAAAGTGGCCTAGCCTTATCGAATTGAAGCATGTAATAGTTCCTAGGAAATCTAACGAGCATATCTACGACTTTCAGGGTTGATTTTAGAAATTTCAAAAACTGCCAAAATGGTGGTAAAGTGATATTCCTTGTTAATTTACGGATTTTACTCGTTTTTGATCCTTTTTCTTTCACTAAAAAGGGCATAACGTGGCCTAGCCTTATCGAATCGAAGCGTGTAATAGTTCCTAGGAATTCTAACGAGCATATCTACGACATCCACGGTTGATTTTAGAATTTTTATAAATGGCCAAAATGGGGGTTAAGTTAATTTCCTTGTAAATTTACGAATTTTACTCGTTTTTGACCATTTTTCTTTCACTAAAAAGGGCATAACTTGGCCTAGCCTTATCGAATTGAACCATGTAATAGTTCCTAGGTAATCTAACGAGCATATCTACGACTTTCAGGGTTGATTTTAGAAATTTCAAAAACGGCCAAAATGGTGGTAAATTGATATTCCTTGTTAATTTACGGATTTTATTCGTTTTTGATCCTTTTTCTTTCACTAAAAAGGGCATAACGTGGCCTAGCCTTATCGAATCGAAGCGTGTAATAGTTCCTAGGAATTCTAACGAGCTTATCTATGACTTCCATGGTTGATTTTAGAATTTTCAAAAACGGCCAAAATGGGGGTTAGATGAATTTCCTTGTTAATTTACGGATTTTACTCGTTTTTGACCCTTTTTCTTTCACTAAAAAGGGCATAAAGTGGCCTAGCCTTATCGAATTGAAGCATGTAATAGTTCCTAGGTAATCTAACGAGCATATCTACGACTTTCAGGGTTGATTTTAGAAATTTCAAAAACGGCCAAAATGGTGGTAAAGTGATATTCCTTGTTAATTTACGGATTTTACTCGTTTTTGATCCTTTTTCTTTCACTAAAAAGGGCATAACGTGGCCTAGCCTTATCGAATCGAAGCGTGTAATAGTTCCTAGGAATTCTAACGAGCTTATCTATGACTTCCATGGTTGATTTTAGAATTTTCAAAAACGGCCAAAATGGGGGTTAGGTGAATTTCCTTGTTAATTTACGGATTTTACTCGTTTTTGACCCTTTTTCTTTCACTAAAAAGGGCATAAAGTGGCCTAGCCTTATCGAATTGAAGCATGTAATAGTTCCTAGGTAATCTAACGAGCATATCTACGACTTTCAGGGTTGATTTTAGAAATTTCAAAAACGGCCAAAATGGTGGTAAAGTGATATTCCTTGTTAATTTACGGATTTTACTCGTTTTTGATCCTTTTTCTTTCACTAAAAAGGGCATAACGTGGCCTAGCCTTATCGAATCGAAGCGTGTAATAGTTCCTAGGAATTCTAACGAGCATATCTACGACATCCACGGTTGATTTTAGAATTTTTAAAAACGGCCAAAATGGGGGTTAAGTTAATTTCCTTGTTAATTTACGGATTTTACTCGTTTTTGACCCTTTTTCTTTCACTAAAAAGGGCATAACTTGGCCTAGCCTTATCGAATTGAACCATGTAATAGTTCCTAGGTAATCTAACGAGCATATCTACGACTTTCAGGGTTGATTTTAGAAATTTCAAAAACGGCCAAAATGGTGGTAAAGTTATATTCCTTGTTAATTTACGGATTTTACTCGTTTTTGATCCTTTTTCTTTCACTAAAAAGGGCATAACGTGGCCTAGCCTTATCGAATCGAAGCATGTAATAGTTCCTAGGAATTCTAACGAGCATATCTACGACTTTCAGGGTTGATTTTAGAAATTTCAAAAACGGCCAAAATGGTGGTAAAGTTAATTTCCTTGTTAATTTACGGATTTTACTCGTTTTTGATCCTTTTTCTTTCACTAAAAAGGGCATAACGTGGCCTAGCCTTATCGAATCGAAGCGTGTAATAGTTCCTAGGAATTCTAACGAGCATATCTACGACTTCCATGGTTGATTTTAGAATTTTCAAAAACGGCCAAAATGGGGGTTAAGTTAATTTCCTTGTTAATTTACGGATTTTACTCGTTTTTGATCCTTTTTCTTTCACTAAAAAGGGCATAACGTGGCCTAGCCTTATCGAATTGAAGCATGTAATAGTTCCTAGGTAATCTAACGAGCATATCTACGACTTTCAGGGTTGATTTTAGAAATTTCAAAAACGGCCAAAATGGTGGTAAAGTGATATTCCTTGTTAATTTACGGATTTTACTCGTTTTTGATCCTTTTTCTTTCACTAAAAAGGGCATAACGTGGCCTAGCCTTATCGAATCGAAGCGTGTAATAGTTCCTAGGAATTCTAACGAGCTTATCTATGACTTCCATGGTTGATTTTAGAATTTTCAAAAACGGCCAAAATGGGGGTTAGGTGAATTTCCTTGTTAATTTACGGATTTTACTCGTTTTTGACCCTTTTTCTTTCACTAAAAAGGGCATAAAGTGGCCTAGCCTTATCGAATTGAAGCATGTAATAGTTCCTAGGTAATCTAACGAGCATATCTACGACTTTCAGGGTTGATTTTAGAAATTTTCAAAAACGGCCAAAATGGTGGTAAAGTTATATTCCTTGTTAATTTACGGATTTTACTCGTTTTTGATCCTTTTTCTTTCACTAAAAAGGGCATAAAGTGGCCTAGCCTTATCGAATTGAAGCATGTAATAGTTCCTAGGAATCTAACGAGCATATCTACGACTTTCAGGGTTGATTTTAGAAATTTCAAAAACGGCCAAAATGGTGGTAAAGTGATATTCCTTGTTAATTTACGGATTTTACTCGTTTTTGATCCTTTTTCTTTCACTAAAAAGGGCATAACGTGGCCTAGCCTTATCGAATCGAAGCGTGTAATAGTTCCTAGGAATTCTAACGAGCATATCTACGACATCCACGGTTGATTTTAGAATTTTTAAAAACGGCCAAAATGGGGGTTAAGTTAATTTCCTTGTTAATTTACGGATTTTACTCGTTTTTGACCCTTTTTCTTTCACTAAAAAGGGCATAACTTGGCCTAGCCTTATCGAATTGAACCATGTAATAGTTCCTAGGTAATCTAACGAGCATATCTACGACTTTCAGGGTTGATTTTAGAAATTTCAAAAACAGCCAAAATGGTGGTAAAGTTATATTCCTTGTTAATTTACGGATTTTATTCGTTTTTGATCCTTTTTCTTTCACTAAAAAGGGCATAACGTGGCCTAGCCTTATCGAATCGAAGCGTGTAATAGTTCCTAGGAATTCTAACGAGCTTATCTACGACTTCCATGGTTGATTTTAGAATTTTCAAAAACGGCCAAAATGGGGGTTAAGTTAATTTCCTTGTTAATTTACGGATTTTACTCGTTTTTGACCCTTTTTCTTTCACTAAAAAGGGCATAAAGTGGCCTAGCCTTATCGAATTGAACCATGTAATAGTTCCTAGGTAATCTAACGAGCATATCTACGACTTTCAGGGTTGATTTTAGAAATTTCAAAAACGGCCAAAATGGTGGTAAATTGATATTCCTTGTTAATTTACGGATTTTACTCGTTTTTGATCCTTTTTCTTTCACTAAAAAGGGCATAACGTGGCCTAGCCTTATCGAATCGAAGCGTGTAATAGTTCCTAGGAATTCTAACGAGCTTATCTATGACTTCCATGGTTGATTTTAGAATTTTCAAAAACGGCCAAAATGGGGGTTAGGTGAATTTCCTTGTTAATTTACGGATTTTACTCGTTTTTGACCCTTTTTCTTTCACTAAAAAGGGCATAAAGTGGCCTAGCCTTATCGAATTGAAGCATGTAATAGTTCCTAGGTAATCTAACGAGCATATCTACGACTTTCAGGGTTGATTTTAGAAATTTCAAAAACGGCCAAAATGGTGGTAAAGTGATATTCCTTGTTAATTTACGGATTTTACTCGTTTTTGATCCTTTTTCTTTCACTAAAAAGGGCATAACGTGGCCTAGCCTTATCGAATCGAAGCGTGTAATAGTTCCTAGGAATTCTAACGAGCATATCTACGACTTCCATGGTTGATTTTAGAATTTTCAAAAACGGCCAAAATGGGGGTTAAGTTAATTTCCTTGTTAATTTACGGATTTTACTCGTTTTTGACCCTTTTTCTTTCACTAAAAAGGGCATAACTTGGCCTAGCCTTATCGAATTGAACCATGTAATAGTTCCTAGGTAATCTAACGAGCATATCTACGACTTTCAGGGTTGATTTTAGAAATTTCAAAAACGGCCAAAATGGTGGTAAAGTGATATTCCTTGTTAATTTACGGATTTTACTCGTTTTTGATCCTTTTTCTTTCACTAAAAAGGGCATAACGTGGCCTAGCCTTATCGAATCGAAGCGTGTAATAGTTCCTAGGAATTCTAACGAGCTTATCTACGACTTCCATGGTTGATTTTAGAATTTTCAAAAACGGCCAAAATGGGGGTTAAGTTAATTTCCTTGTTAATTTACGGATTTTACTCGTTTTTGACCCTTTTTCTTTCACTAAAAAGGGCATAAAGTGGCCTAGCCTTATCGAATTGAACCATGTAATAGTTCCTAGGTAATCTAACGAGCATATCTACGACTTTCAGGGTTGATTTTAGAAATTTCAAAAACGGCCAAAATGGTGGTAAAGTGATATTCCTTGTTAATTTACGGATTTTACTCGTTTTTGATCCTTTTTCTTTCACTAAAAAGGGCATAACGTGGCCTAGCCTTATCGAATCGAAGCGTGTAATAGTTCCTAGGAATTCTAACGAGCTTATCTATGACTTCCATGGTTGATTTTAGAATTTTCAAAAACGGCCAAAATGGGGGTTAGATGAATTTCCTTGTTAATTTACGGATTTTACTCGTTTTTGACCCTTTTTCTTTCACTAAAAAGGGCATAAAGTGGCCTAGCCTTATCGAATTGAAGCATGTAATAGTTCCTAGGTAATCTAACGAGCATATCTACGACTTTCAGGGTTGATTTTAGAAATTTCAAAAACTGCCAAAATGGTGGTAAAGTTATATTCCTTGTTAATTTACGGATTTTACTCGTTTTTGATCCTTTTTCTTTCACTAAAAAGGGCATAACGTGGCCTAGCCTTATCGAATCGAAGCGTGTAATAGTTCCTAGGAATTCTAACGAGCATATCTACGACTTCCATGGTTGATTTTAGAATTTTCAAAAACGGCCAAAATGGGGGTTAAGTTAATTTCCTTGTTAATTTACGGATTTTACTCGTTTTTGACCTTTTTCTTTCACTAAAAAGGGCATAACTTGGCCTAGCCTTATCGAATTGAACCATGTAATAGTTCCTAGGTAATCTAACGAGCATATCTACGACTTTCAGGGTTGATTTTAGAAATTTCAAAAACGGCCAAAATGGTGGTAAAGTGATATTCCTTGTTAATTTACGGATTTTATTCGTTTTTGATCCTTTTTCTTTCACTAAAAAGGGCATAACGTGGCCTAGCCTTATCGAATCGAAGCGTGTAATAGTTCCTAGGAATTCTAACGAGCTTATCTATGACTTCCATGGTTGATTTTAGAATTTTCAAAAACGGCCAAAATGGGGGTTAGGTGAATTTCCTTGTTAATTTACGGATTTTACTCGTTTTTGACCCTTTTTCTTTCACTAAAAAGGGCATAAAGTGGCCTAGCCTTATCGAATTGAAGCATGTAATAGTTCCTAGGAAATCTAACGAGCATATCTACGACTTTCATGGTTGATTTTAGAATTTTCAAAAACGGCCAAAATGGGGGTTAAAGTTAATTTCCTTGTTAATTTACGGATTTTACTCGTTTTTGATCCTTTTTCTTTCACTAAAAAGGGCATAAAGTGGCCTAGCCTTATCGAATTGAAGCATGTAATAGTTCCTAGGTAATCTAACGAGCATATCTACGACTTTCAGGGTTGATTTTAGAAATTTCAAAAACGGCCAAAATGGTGGTAAAGTGATATTCCTTGTTAATTTACGGATTTTACTCGTTTTTGATCCTTTTTCTTTCACTAAAAAGGGCATAACGTGGCCTAGCCTTATCGAATCGAAGCGTGTAATAGTTCCTAGGAATTCTAACGAGCTTATCTATGACTTCCATGGTTGATTTTAGAATTTTCAAAAACGGCCAAAATGGGGGTTAGGTGAATTTCCTTGTTAATTTACGGATTTTACTCGTTTTTGACCCTTTTTCTTTCACTAAAAAGGGCATAACGTGGCCTAGCCTTATCGAATTGAAGCATGTAATAGTTCCTAGGTAATCTAACGAGCATATCTACGACTTTCAGGGTTGATTTTAGAAATTTCAAAAACGGCCAAAATGGTGGTAAAGTGATATTCCTTGTTAATTTACGGATTTTACTCGTTTTTGATCCTTTTTCTTTCACTAAAAAGGGCATAACGTGGCCTAGCCTTATCGAATCGAAGCGTGTAATAGTTCCTAGGAATTCTAACGAGCATATCTACGACTTCCATGGTTGATTTTAGAATTTTCAAAAACGGCCAAAATGGGGGTTAAGTTAATTTCCTTGTTAATTTACGGATTTTACTCGTTTTTGACCCTTTTTCTTTCACTAAAAAGGGCATAAATGGCCTAGCCTTATCGAATTGAAGCATGTAATAGTTCCTAGGTAATCTAACGAGCATATCTACGACTTTCAGGGTTGATTTTAGAAATTTCAAAAACGGCCAAAATGGTGGTAAAGTGATATTCCTTGTTAATTTACGGATTTTATTCGTTTTTGATCCTTTTTCTTTCACTAAAAAGGGCATAACGTGGCCTAGCCTTATCGAATCGAAGCGTGTAATAGTTCCTAGGAATTCTAACGAGCTTATCTATGACTTCCATGGTTGATTTTAGAATTTTCAAAAACGGCCAAAATGGGGGTTAGATGAATTTCCTTGTTAATTTACGGATTTTACTCGTTTTTGACCCTTTTTCTTTCACTAAAAAGGGCATAAAGTGGCCTAGCCTTATCGAATTGAAGCATGTAATAGTTCCTAGGTAATCTAACGAGCATATCTACGACTTTCAGGGTTGATTTTAGAAATTTCAAAAACAGCCAAAATGGTGGTAAAGTTATATTCCTTGTTAATTTACGGATTTTATTCGTTTTTGATCCTTTTTCTTTCACTAAAAAGGGCATAACGTGGCCTAGCCTTATCGAATCGAAACGTGTAATAGTTCCTAGGAATTCTAACGAGCTTATCTACGACTTCCATGGTTGATTTTAGAATTTTCAAAAACGGCCAAAATGGGGGTTAAGTTAATTTCCTTGTTAATTTACGGATTTTACTCGTTTTTGACCTTTTTCTTTCACTAAAAAGGGCATAAAGTGGCCTAGCCTTATCGAATTGAAGCATGTAATAGTTCCTAGGTAATCTAACGAGCATATCTACGACTTTCAGGGTTGATTTTAGAAATTTCAAAAACGGCCAAAATGGTGGTAAATTG
>CM064920.1:0-40000 GCA_032727855.1 Quercus ilex subsp. ballota
TGTGACCCGAAAAATTAACATTACAATTACAAGAATTCCAAATGCTTATAGCGACCCTAATATTCTTGCAGAATTTATAGCTGGACAATTAAAGAATAGAATTTCGTTTAGGAAAGCAATCAAAAAAGCTATTGAATTAGCTGAACAGGCAGGTACAAAAGGAGTTCAAGTACAAATTGCGGGACGTATCGACGGAAAAGAAATTGCACGTGTCGAGTGGATTAGAGAAGGTAGGGTTCCTCTACAAACCATTCGAGCTAAAATTGATTATTGTTCCTATACAGTTCGAACTATTTATGGGGTATTAGGAATCAAAGTTTGGATATTTCTAAACAACGACTAATTTACTTTTCCTTATTTTTAGCTTTTGATAAAAGAAAAAATGACGAATTCTTATTACATTCTTATTCCCAAAAAAGAAATAACAAATTTTATAAGATTGAATAAAAAAAAAAAATTGATTAATCATTTTATAGTGGAGGAGTTGCTATGCTTAGTGTGTGACTCGTTGGTTTTTTTTAGAGTGATTAAATTTCTACAAAAATTCGTAGAATTAATTACTAAAGAATTAATAACCTACTCATCGCTTAACATTATCTGGATATAAAGAACCGCGGAAAATAGAAAATCAAAATAAAGATCTACGTGGTGATATAATTATAGCAACTGAAATAAAAAAGAATCTGATTATTAGTTGTAAAGCAATAAGAATATACAGATAAATGAAGGGGTGAAAGAAAGATAGAAAAAAAGATATCAATGATATAGAATTCTACTATGTAAAGGTCTATGGGTCATTTCATAAAAGGTAGTGTAATAAAGCATCAATATTCTAAATTCATCCATATATGGATGAATATATTCCTAGAATAGACAAATCAAGAGCTGCGAATCAATAAAACTAAGAAGGTTGATTCAACAAAAAAGAATAAAATAAGAAAATTTTATGAAAATAAAATCTTATTAATATTAAAGAGGCTCCATTGTAGAATTTAGACCTAACCATAAATCGAAAAGCGATGGGAACGATGGAACCTGTGAATACCTAAGATTATCTTAAATTTCATAATCTTACTGATTCATTAGATGGGATGGCGGACGGAACTAAGAATTCATTCTTTTTTGAGGAGTTGTGGACTAACCCAACATTACATCTTAAATTTATAATGAAAGAGTAAATATTCGCCCGCGAAAATGTGGATTTTTTTGAATTTAGAAATTTTTGCCAATATGATAATAAAAAAAAAGACAAATATGGATTCGTTAGAACCTTATATCAAAACAACATTATCTAGTTAGATATGGATAGCAAAAATGGTCTATAAGAATCCATATTTGGTTCTATATCAAAGCAAGATATACAAATTTCTAATAGATAAAATAAATTCTATGAAATGTCAAAAAATCCCGCGATTGTATTCTATTTTAAATTTAATTTAATATTGTAATTTAAAATTAAATTTGTTTGGTTAAATATTTTTGAATCGATTTATTCGCGAGGAGCCGTATGAGGTGAAAATCTCATGTACGGTTCTGTAATAGAGATGGAATTGAGAAATAACCATCAACTATAACCCCAAAAGAACCAGATTCCGTAAACAACATCGAGGAAGAATGAAAGGAAAAGCCTATCGAGGTAATACAATTTCCTTCGGAAAATATGCTCTTCAGGCACTTGAGCCCGCTTGGATCACATCTAGACAAATAGAAGCAGGGCGACGGGCAATGTCACGAAATGTTCGCCGAGGTGGGAAAATATGGGTACGCATATTTCCAGACAAACCTGTTACAGTAAGACCTACCGAAACGCGTATGGGTTCGGGAAAAGGATCTCCCGAATATTGGGTAGCTGTCGTTAAACCCGGCAAAATACTTTATGAAATGGGAGGGGTCCCAGAAAATATAGCTAGAAAGGCTATTTCAATAGCGGCATCCAAAATGCCTATACGAACTCAATTCATTCTTTCAGAATAATCATTAGAACGAAATAGGTCTTTAGTATGAAAAAAATGGTAATTGTTGGTTTCTTTTTTTTTTGAACACAGAATATTTTTTTTACTTCAACTTTTTGACTGAAAGATAGAAAAAAATGATATGATTCAACCTCAAACCTATTTAAATGTAGCCGATAATAGCGGAGCCCGCGAATTGATGTGTATTCGAATCATAGGAGCTAGTAATCGACGGTATGCTTATATTGGTGACATTGTTGTTGCTGTAATCAAAAAAGCAGTACCAAATTCATCTTTAGAAAGATCTGAAGTGATCAGGGCTGTAATTGTACGTACTTGTAAAGAACTAAAACGTAGTAATGGTATAATAATAAAGTATGATGATAATGCGGCGGTTCTCATTGATAAAGAAGGAAATCCAAAAGGAACTCGAATTTTTTCTGCAATAGCCCGAGAATTGAGACAGTTAAATTTCACTAAAATAGTTTCATTAGCACCCGAGGTATTATAATACGAGATCGTGATATAGATATATTATTTAGGACTGGAATGAATAGGAAGGAAATCGATTTGAATCTATATTTGAATAGAAGTGAAATAGATTCATAAATATATTAGATCTCACTTATATACTTGTGTAATGATTATTCTATAATTATGAATATTTATATTAAGATTATTATATCTTATCTTATCTTATATCTTATCTTCTTATATATCTTATAAATATGAAAAGTATACATATTGATAAGTTATTAGAAATAGTAAGTCATTATATTAATTAATAAAAATTTTTAAAACGAAATAAGAATAATAATAGATCAAAAAAAAAAAAAGAAAAAGGAATGAAATCTATCTATATATATTGAATTGAATATATATAGATAGATTCAAAATAAAAATTCGAATTCAGAATTCTATATTCTATTTGTATTTTTTTATATACTTTAATACAAAATACAAATAGAATTCTGAATTCGATATAATATTATCTATATAGTTTAGAATAGGTCATTCATTTTCTTTCTATCTTTTTTTAGTTTTAGAATATTCTATATTATAGATTTACATTATACTGATTATTCTAATTAGTTAGACTAATTAGAATAATATTTTCTATCTATATATAGATAGAGTATTATTATATTCTCATATTCAATATTAGATATTTTATTGAATCAAAAAATAAAAAAAAAAACAAAAAACAGGAGCACGTTTATTATATTGAAAGTAAGGAGCAATAATCTATCGTGGGTAAAGATACTATCGCTGATATGCTAACTTTGATACGCAATGCTGACATGAATAGAAAAAGAACGGTTCAAATACCACTTACTAATATCACCGAAAACATTGTGAAAATACTTTTACGAGAGGGTTTTGTTGAAAACGTTAGAAAACATCGAGAAAGCAACAAATACTTTTTAGTTTTAACTCTACGGTATAGAAGAAATAGGAAAGAATCGTATAAAACTTTTTTAAATTTAAAAAGGATCAGTACACCTGGTCTACGAATCTATTCTAACTATCAACAAATTCCGAGAGTTTTAGGAGGAATGGGGATTGTAATTCTTTCTACTTCTAGGGGTAT
Organism: Quercus ilex subsp. ballota; assembly: GCA_032727855.1. NCBI lineage: Eukaryota > Viridiplantae > Streptophyta > Magnoliopsida > Fagales > Fagaceae > Quercus > Quercus ilex. The sequence goes on from CM064920.1 coordinate 3,544, forward strand.
AATGACAGATCGAGAGGCTCGATTAGAAAGAATCGGCGGCGAAGTTTTATGTTATATATGGTAATGGTAAATTTGCCGATATCCGATTTGATTTCTATGAAAAAATTATATACATTATTGTAAATGGAGTAGAGAAGTAATGGATTTCTACTATTACTCCTGATACATTAGTGAATGTGTCAAGAGGATTTAACTAGAATAGAAATAAAAATTCATGAAGATTAAATTACTGAATAACTTCTGAGGGTATGTTCCAGCTTGCTTTAGAGAAATAGAATTTAAATAAGATTCTAGGCTATGTTTAAAAAAAATTGGACGTACTTAATGTATACGACTGGTAAAGGAGAAAAAGGAAGTATAAGTCACTTAAATTTAATTTTTTAACTTTAACATGTTTTTTAGGAGGCACAATTATAATGTAAGGAAAACCTATTTTCTTCCAATATATAGATTTGGCATTAAATTTTAGGTAAGGAGTTAAATTCAAAATATGAAAGTAGGAGCCTCTGTTCGTAAAATTTGTGAAAAATGTCGATTGATACGCAGGCGAGGTCGAATTATAGTAATTTGTTCCAACCCAAAACATAAACAAAGACAAGGATAATATTTTAACAAAAAAGGGCTTTGTATTAAAAAGAAAGTACCAAATGTACAAATAAAAAAAAAAATGATATTAAAATTCAAATAAAAAATCTTATTAATATTCCATTTTCTTAAATAGTAAACAAAAAAAATCTAAAAATTTAGATTCTATATTAGAATTTAGTTGATAGTTATAAGTATTCTAATTATTGCTTGATTTCAAAAATTGTATTCTATATTAATCGAATTATAGAATACAATAGAATAACTAGTTAAACAAGAGTAAAGAATTCTTTTTTGATAGGAAATGGATATATCCATATATTTCAGACTTATATTTTTTTAAATAATAAAAATGGCAAAATCTATACCAAAAATTGGTTCACGTAAAAATGGACGTATTGGTTCGCGTAAACATCCTCGTAAAATACCAAAGGGAGTTATTTATGTTCAAGCTAGTTTCAACAATACCATTGTGACTGTTACAGATGTACGAGGTCGGGTGATTTCTTGGTCCTCTGCCGGTTCGTGTGGATTCAAGGGTACACGAAGGGGGACACCATTTGCCGCTCAAACCGCAGCAGCAAATGCTATTCGAACAGTAGTAGATCAAGGCATGCAACGAGCAGAAGTCATAATAAAAGGTCCCGGTCTAGGAAGAGATGCGGCATTAAGAGCTATTCGTAGAAGTGGTATACTATTAAAATTTATACGGGATGTAACCCCTATGCCACATAATGGATGTAGGCCTCCTAAAAAAAGACGTGTGTAAAACTAAAAAGAAACATTAAAGAAAGAGATTTCAAGAGAAATAAACAATTAAATCAAGAGTTTCATAAAAATATATTACTATGATTCGAGAAAAAGTTAAAGTATCTACTCGGACACTACAATGGAAGTGTGTTGAATCAAGGGTAGACAGTAAGCGTCTTTATTATGGACGCTTTATTCTGTCTCCACTTAGGAAAGGTCAAGCAGATACAATAGGCATTGCAATGCGAAGAATTTTGCTCGGAGAAATAGAGGGAACATGTATCACACGTGCAAAATCTGAGAAAATACCACATGAATATTCTACCATAGTAGGTATTCAAGAATCAATACATGAGATTTTAATGAATTTGAAAGAAATTGTATTGAAAAGTAATCTGTATGGAACTCGGGACGCATCTATTTGTTTCAAAGGTCCTGGATATGTAACTGCTCAAGACATCATTTTACCACCTTCGGTGGAAATCGTTGATAATACACAACATATAGCTAACCTAACAGAACCTATTAATTTGTGTATTGAATTACAAATTGAGAGGAAGCGTGGATATCGTATAAAAACACTAAACAACATTCAAGATGGAAGTTATACTATAGATGCAGTATTTATGCCTGTTAGAAATGCAAATCATAGTATTCATTCTTATGTGAATGGTAATGAGAAACAAGAGATACTCTTTCTCGAAATATGGACAAATGGAAGTTTAACTCCTAAAGAAGCACTTTCTGAAGCCTCCCGGAATTTGATTGATTTATTTATTCCTTTTTTACATGCAGAAGAAGAAAACTTAAATTTTGAAAATAATCAACACAAAGTTACTTTACCCCTTTTTACTTTTCATGATAGATTGCTTAAGGATAAACTAAGGAAAAATAAAAAAGAAATTGCATTGAAATCCATTTTTATTGACCAATTAGAATTGTCTCCCAGGATCTATAATTGTCTTAAAAAGTCCAATATACATACATTATTGGAACTTTTGAATAAGAGTCAAGAAGACCTTATGAAAATTGAACATCTTCGCGTAGAAGATGTCAAAAATATATTAAACATTTTACAAATCGAAAAGCATTTTGCATAAATTTGAAATCCATTGGATTTTTTTTTTCATCATTTATTTTTCTAAAAATTAGCACAAACCTATATACTCAGAATAGGTCTAAAATGAAATAGATGTATCTAGGGATTAGTCATTTCAAATTGAATTCTCCCTAGATACACAATACACATCTCATGATATTTTATTTCACAATTGAATCAATTTAAAAAAGACCTAAAGTTAGGGATTTTTCAATAGGTAATGTTGCTCCAATACCCAACCAAAGAGCCACGACGGTACCAATCAAAAAGACGGTTGTTGCTACTGGACGGCGAAATGGGTTTTGGAACTTATTAACATTCTCCAAAAAAGGTACTGTTAATAATCCCACGGGTACTGAAACCATTAAAAGAACGCCCAATAATTTATTGGGTACTGTACGAAGTATTTGAAATACGGGAAAAAAATACCATTCGGGCAATATTTCCAAAGGAGTTGCAAACGGATCTGCGGGTTCCCCAATCATTGATGGTTCGAGAACCGCTAAGCCTACGTTACAGGCAATAGTACCTAGAATTACTACTGGAAAAATATATAAAAGATCGTTAGGCCACGCGGGTTCTCCATAATAATTATGACCCATCCCTTTAGCCAATTTCGCTCTTAATACAGGATCATTCAAGTCAGGTTTTTTTGTTATTGGGATAGGTGAATTCTTATAGATCCATCCTCCGAAAGAACCGGACATGAGAATTTTTCATCATCCGGCTCAAGCACGAATCAAACGAACTGAATGCATACATAGAAAATATTTATATGGTAGTCACTTATATATGAAGATTCTATGTAAGAAAATAAACTTGATTCTCTTTTTTTTTTTTCACAACTATGCATTGCAAAAAATTCAGTTCTTCTTTTTAAGTAAATGCTTTTCACCCAAGTATGTTTTCAAAATCAAAAGTTCTTTCTGGGTGATCTCAAACCTTTCGACTGTTCTCCCTCCAAAAATGAATTTCGGAATTTTTTACATAGAAAGGATTTACTTGTTACTAATAGAATACAACCCACGTTTTTCTTTAGATCTACTTGTTTCACTCCGATAGTATCATAAATTGAGTCAATGCATAGGAAATGACTGCATTTCCATACTATTAAGTTAAGTGAAATACAGAAGACATAATCCGGATTATATCACATTACTTACTTATATTACTGGATATTACGGAGCCTATATCATGCAGGATATGATAGAGTCTGATCATAGAAAAGATTCTCTTCAAGCGAACCGGCCTATCCTCCGTAGGGGACTGGCGCGGTGGTTGGAAAAAAGACACATTTAATTATGAATTCAAATGTGGCAGATAAGATCAAGTCATACTGCACGGCCCAATCAATAGTTCAAGTCACACACTCCCATAATCCATTATTTTTTCGGAGAGTTCCCTTCAACTATTCGTGTATATCAAATAAAGAATGCAATTTATTTTGTTAAGTTGAAGGGAAATATCCAAATACATGTCTTATTTTTTTTTTTAATAATGCATATTTGTAGCAATGAAATACTATATACTCCTCCCCAAAATGATTGATTACAAATATCTATGATTCATATTCTCTATAAAGGACCGGAAATGCCTTGCTTACGTATCATTGGAAAGTGCATTAACATGAATACGGCAGTAAGAAGAGGTAATACAAAAGTATGTAAACTATAAAAACGAGTCAAGGTAGATTGTCCCACACTAGCGCTTCCGCGCAACAACTCTACCACCGACGATCCTATTACAGGAATAGCGTCGGGTACACCTGTTACAATTTTTACTGCCCAATAACCAATTTGGTCCCAAGGTAAGGAATAACCGGTTACACCAAAGGATGCAGTCAATACACCCAAAACTACACCTGTAACCCAAGTCAGTTCGCGAGGTTTTTTAAAACCACCGGTGAGATACACGCGAAATACGTGCAAGATCATCATTAAGACCATCATACTTGCCGACCATCGATGAACTGATCGGATTAACCAACCAAAGTTAGCCTCAGTCATTATATATTGAACAGAAGCAAAAGCCTCCGTAACGGTCGGACGATAATAAAAAGTCATAGCAAAACCCGTCGCTACTTGGACTAAAAAACAAGTAAGTGTAATTCCTCCTAAACAATAAAATATATTGACATGAGGAGGAACATATTTACTAGTTATATCATCGGCAATCGCCTGAATCTCAAGACGTTCTTCGAACCAATCATAGACTTTATTGAGATAGGTAAACCAAAGGACCCCCCTGAGAACCGTATATGAGAATTTCATCTCGTACGGCTCAAACAAAAATACTAGTTATTTGGAAAACGGATATGTGGAATAGAAAGTTTTAAACTTCTTAACTTAATCCTATGATTCCAATCTTTTTTGAAGATAAAAAAAAATGGAAATCCAAAAGGTATTCTTTGTGTTTATAATGCCAAAATTTCAAGTCGGCTCACTCGTCTTTTCTCTTGATCGTTACCGGCCTCTTGAATATTCTATTATTCACCTCATTTTTTTTGTCTGTATTTAATACGATTTTACTGTTGTTTTTTATTATTATTGATAGGAATTTTCTTGTTAAGACCCTATAGAATCAATTCAAAAACCTCAGATTCATACCAGAACCACGATGATTTCAAAAAAAACCTTTAATCCAAGTCCAAAAATTCTCTGAGTAAGAACTGCTGGATCATCACTTATTCAATGAATAGATATAATGAAAAAAAATACAAAAAAAAAATTTATTTTGATCATCCATTGATCAAAATAAAGATAAGCGGCGGCAGTTTATAAAGAATAAAAATCGTTCTATTTTATTTTTTGAAATTTATTATTCTAACTCTTTAATTTTTTTTTCGTCCGGTTGCGAGGTCTAAATATAAATATTAAGTATGAATCATAGTTCTAATACTTTAGAATCTATTTCTTTTCTATATTCCGTGCTCCAGATATTAGAATAAATATCTGACGGGGTAAAGCCATCTCTATCAAGATAAGAAAGATGACGTATCCTTTTTATGTTCTGTACTATCAATAGGATCAATTGTAACAAGTCACACACTCATATTCCGGAAATACAGAAACAAAGAAGTTTCGCGGTCGAACTACCAAATAAAAATGGAATGGTCTAAAAATCAACGACCTAAATGCTAAGCTAAACTTTACTTTCTATTGAAAAACTAGTTAGTTGGTTCTTGTGAATCTAATTCTCTAATTAGAAATTTGGTCCAGTAAAATGGACGAATTATAAATCTCTAAAATAATAGAGAGAAATACCGCAAATAGAGCCATTGCAATACCCATCAAAGGGGTAGTTCCCCATCCCGGAGCTACTTTACCATATTCTGAATTCAACGGTTTCAATAAATCTCCTACAACAGTTCGTCTTGGACCAGATCTAGAACTACCCTCAACGGTTTGTGTAGCCATAAATCCTATTTTTTTTTTCATTGAGATCTGTTGACTTTGTATACCATTCCGCTGTAAATTACACTATAGATCCATTGTAGTCTTGATATTATATAATCATGGAAACAGCAACCCTAATTGCCATCTCTATATCTGGTTTAATTGTCAGTTTTACTGGGTATGCCTTATATACTGCTTTTGGGCAACCCTCTCAACAACTAAGAGATCCATTCGAAGAACATGGGGACTAGTTGAAGTAATGAGCCTCCAATATCGTAATATTGGAGGCTCATTACTTCAATTGAGGTAATTCAAAATCATTTCGTCTTTTTAGTTGGAACTATAGGGGGTTCTCGAAAAAAGATAGCGAAAAAAATGATTCCTAAAGTCGAGACTAAGAGGAATGTATAAACCAATGCTTCCATAGATTTGATCGTGGTTTACAATTATAGCTTTCATACCTGTTTTGGGGGATTATCTCCTGGACGAGATTTATATAGTTCCCTATATAAAATTCAAATAACAACAAAAAAAGTCGAATCGAAAAGGAACAAACCAATTTCTATCAGACTGCCTGTTTTTTTGTAGTTGGATCTCCAAGTTTTTGGAATGCTCCAAATTCTACTTGAGCATCCAAATCTGGATCAATACCAGCAAAAACATCTCTGAACAAGGTTCTAGCACCATGCCAAATGTGCCCGAAAAAGAAGAGAAGAGCAAACGAAGCATGTCCAAAAGTAAACCAACCCCTTGGACTGCTACGAAAAACACCATCTGATTTTAAAGTAGCACGATCTAATTCAAAAATTTCACCCAATTGAGCACGTCGAGCATATTTTTTCACAGTAGCAGGATCACTATAACTGACTCCATTGAGTTCGCCACCAAAGAACTCAACAGTTACACCGACTTGTTCGACACTATACTTCGATTCTGCCCTTCGAAAAGGAACATCCGCTCTAACAATTCCGTCTCCGTCGACTAAAACAACCGGAAATGTTTCAAAAAAAGTAGGCATACGACGTACAAAAAGTTCACGCCCCTCTTTGTCTCTAAAGATAGGATGTCCTAACCAACCAACGGCTATTCCATCTCCATTGTCCATTGAGCCCGCTCTAAACAATCCCCCTTTTGCCGGATTATTGCCGATGTAATCATAAAAAGCTAATTTTTCAGGAATTTTAGACCAAGCTTCTGATAAACTTTGATTTTCGGCTAGCCCAGCACCAACTCTTCGATATATTTCTTGCTGGAAGTATCCCTGATCCCATTGATAACGAGTAGGACCAAATAATTCAATCGGAGTAGTTGCTGAACCATACCACATAGTTCCAGCAACAACAAAAGCTGCAAAAAATACAGCAGCGATACTACTGGAAAGGACGGTTTCAATATTTCCCATACGCAATCCTTTGTATAAACGTTGAGGTGGACGCACACTAAGATGGAAAAGGCCCGCTAATATGCCCAATGTCCCTGCTGCAATATGATGAGAGGCTATTCCCCCCGGAACAAAAGGATCAAAACCGTCCACACCCCATGCTGGATTTACAGATTGTACTCTTCCAGTTAGTCCATAAGGATCGGATACCCATATTCCAGGACCAAACAATCCTGTTACATGAAATGCGCCAAAACCAAAACACGCGACCCCTGCAAGAAATAAATGAATTCCAAATATTTTTGGCAAATCCAAAGAAGGTTTTCCAGTACGTTCATCACAAAAGATTTCTAGATCCCAATAAACCCAATGCCAAATAGCCGCCAAAAAGCACAAGCCCGAAAACACAATATGTGCCGCGGCCACACCTTCGTAACTCCAAATACCCGGATTCGTTATAGTCCCTCCTGTGATATTCCAACCACCCCACGAATTGGTTATTCCTAAACGAGTCATGAAGGGTATAACGAACATACCCTGTCTCCACATTGGGTCAAGAACAGGGTCAGAGGGATCAAAAACTGCTAATTCATATAGAGCCATCGAACCTGCCCAACCAGCAACCAGAGCTGTATGCATTATATGGACAGAAAGTAAACGGCCGGGATCATTTAATACAACGGTATGAACACGATACCAAGGCAAACCCATGAAAATACCTCTTATATCAACAAAAAATAGACACTATGTAACTTTATTGCACTGTAAAAAACTATCCTATGGACCTTCCCCTTTTAGTAAATTATCTCGCATTAAAGAATTAATGTTCTACTTTTTTAGTAATAATGGAACATTCTATTCGTAGGAACAAAAAGAAGCAGATCTATTCTATATCCGATAAGTAACAATACGCAATGGTGGTGGGGGGTTACTTTTTTTTTTATGAGTGTTTGTATTGGATATGTGGTTTATATCAGTGAATCCAGACATATCCAAGAAGGACCTATTCGTCAAAACTTTCCTTTATTCATTTAGTGTTATTTTTTTATTTATGTTATCTCCGAAATATAAATAATTTTTAACAAAATCAACTCATTCTGTCTCCTTACGTTCTCACTCCAAAGACAAGGAAGATAGATCTTTTTCTATTTAATGCCAATTGGTGTTCCAAAAGTACCTTTTAGACTTCCTGAAGATGATGACGCATCTTGGGTTGATTTATACAATCGACTTTTTCAAGAAAGATTACTTTTTTTAGGTCAAGAGGTCAACAGTGAAATATCAAATCAACTTGTTGGTCTAATGGTATATCTCAGTTTAGAGGACAAGAACAAAGATTTGTATTTGTTTATAAATTCTCCGGGCGGAGAGGTAATATCTGGAATGGCCATATTTGATATTATGCAACTTGTAGAAGCAGAAGTACATACAGTATGCGTAGGATTAGCCGCTTCAATGGGATCTCTTCTTTTGGTCGGAGGAGAATTTACCAAACGTCTAGCATTCCCTCACGCTTGGCGCGAATGATTCTTATTTTCTTAATTTTTAGAAAAGAAAAAAAACTATGCCTAAACCAATATTAAGTAAAAAAAGCATGGCACTTCGAGTTCGATATACAAAAATAATTTTTTTTTTTTTCAAAACCATTAGATTATATATCGAAAGAGTCGTATGAAAAAGGAGTATTTACGATTTTTTATAATTATAATACTCTATTTTAGATAATTCTAATACTCTAGTTTAGTGTCACAATTCTTTTTTGTTTTCATTTTTCATAGCAGAGACATTTAACAACAACATTAATTATTTTAATTGAATTTCAAAACAAAAAAGAAACTTTTGGATTGCTGAATAAACAACTAGACTAAATAAGAGAGCAACGGAATCATCATATTCTTTAAAAAAGATTCTCAAACAAAAAAGAAAGGTGATTATTATATTTTGGATTAGTTACTGATTTGGGTCTGATAGACCCGGTATATTTTATATATATATATTTTATATTTCTGCAATGGAAGGTAGGATTTCATATTTATAGTAGAGCCAAGCCGTATGCTATATAAAAAAGATGCCTGTACGGCTTTAAATTGAATTTCTTTTTTATATGCCCTACCTCCTAATCCAAGATTAGGAAAAACTCCTATTCTGTTAGACTCTCAGCTCAGGGTAATGATCCATCAACCTGCTACTTCTTTGTATGAGGGACAAGCAGGAGAATGTATGCTGGAAGCGAATGAATTACTGAAAATGCGAAAAACTATGGCAAATATTTATGCACAAAGAACAGGCAAAGCTTCCTGGCAGATATACAAAGACATGGAAAGGGATCTTTTTATGTCAGCAGAAGAAGCTCAAGCCCACGGAATTGTTGATACGGTCGCAGATTAAACAAAGTTAAATAAGTAAATAAGTTAAATAAAGTAAATAAGTTAAAAAAGTAAATAAATAAGTTAAATAAAGTAAACAAAGTTAAATAAGTAAATAAGTTAAATAAAGTAAACAAAGTTAAATAAGTAAATAAGTTAAATAAAGTAAACAAAGTTAAATAAGTAAATAAGTTAAATAAAGTAAACAAAGTTAAATAAGTAAATAAGTTAAATAAAGTAAGTAAATAAATAAGTTAAATAAAGTAAATAAGTTAAAAAAGTAAATAAATAAGTTAAAAAAGTAAATAAGTAAAAAAAATAAAAAAAAATAAATAAGTTAAAAAAGTAAAAAAATAAATAAAGGAAAGAAAGTCAACTTATCTCAAATTATATGAGGAAAATTCTATGGCAACAATGTTTGTTACTCCCCCCCCACCTTCTCTATGGGATTTGCTTTTGAAGCTTTTGAAGCTTTTGAAGCCATTAATTACTAAAGTAATTATTAAAGTGCAGTTTTTTGTTAAGACTTTTTTTAAGACTTTTTTTAATACTAATAATGATGATAAAATACCTTTTTTAATACTGATAATAATAAATAATGATGATAATGATAATCATTTAGAAAATGAAAAATGAAGTTCAAAATAAAGAAAATAAAAAATTGTATCAAAATTGTATAAAAAAAAAATATTGTTTTTCTTACTTATTTATCAATTACTTAATTTATCAATTACTTAATTTATCAATAAGATCAATAAGTTAGTGTTACTACTTTATCAATAAAAATCAATAAAAAGTATAGTAATTATACTACTATACTTTTTATCTTTACTTAATCAATAAAAATCAATAAAAAGTATAGTAAGTATAGTATAGTAATTATACTACTATACTTTTTATCTTTACTTAATCAATAAAAATCAATAAAAAGTATAGTAAGTATAGTATAGTAATTATACTACTATACTTTTTATCTTTACTTAAAAGCAGTATTCATGAATAATAAAGGATTACTCAAATAACCCTTTCCAAAAAAGGATTACTCAAAAGTATTATCCCCCAACCATTTGCATTCTAAACAAAGCATTATACTCAAAAGGATTACTCATGAGTAAGAAATTAAAAAGTATTCCCGAAAGGTATTACCCATAAATACAGGATTTGCTATTTTAGCTTTTTAATTGTCTTTTAGTTGTTCTTTACTTTAATTGTCTTAACCAACCGGATTTTTTAGAATCTAAAAAATTCATAATTATCCGGTTAGGATTGATCTAAACCAGTTCATTATATATATATGACTCACCATGCCAACTATAAAACAACTTATTAGAAACACAAGACAGCCAATCCGAAATGTAACAAAATCTCCCGCTCTTCGGGGATGCCCTCAGCGCCGAGGAACATGTACTAGGGTGTATGTGCGACTCGTTTAGATCATAGACTAAAATATAAAAATCTAGTCTATTAATAAGAATTATATATATAATTCTATTGTGTATAAAATTTATGGTTTCGATTGGTGCAAACCGAATCACCTTAATTTGTAATTTAAGATGAAAAATACTTTCCCATTGGTAACAAATAGTTATCCATTAAGCGGGAAAAATCCAATTTTAAATAAAAAATTATGCCCTAAATTTTGCAATAACGGACTAAGAGGGTCAACTACCCAGCTAATCTTCATACTTAAATACCGTTACTGTATAGCTAGATTTTGTTGTGAAAGACCTATTACTAGATATTTCATGGGTAGAGCCCATAAGTGTGAACTGTACAAGTTCACAATAACATTGATTGAATGAGGATTCAATAAAAGAAGGGGCTCCGGTGTATAGAGAGGACCTCACCGTTTAACAAGTAATCATAGAAACGATGGAACCCACCATTTCTTTGTCTATTTCTATTAAATTAACTATGCTTTTTTGAATACCTAGTATCAATAGAATTTCTTATTACGAGGTTAAATACTTAGAAAAAAATAAAAAAATCGTGGTTGGGAAGGTTATAGCAGCAAAAGCCATTGGAATTTTTATTTTATACATTGGAAGAATCCATTTTGTTATTAATAGACTAGGAAGGATAAAAGAATAACTGAAAGAAAAAAATAAAATAGTTATTCATCAAAGTCTCATTTATTCAATGACCAGAGTTAAACGAGGATCTATCGCTCGAAAACGGCGGACAAAAATTAGTTTATTTACATCAAGCTTTCGCGGAGCTCATTCAAAACTTACTCGAACTATTTCGCAACAGAAAATAAAAGCTTTGGTTTCGGCTCATCGGGATAGAGATAGGAAAAAAAGGGATTTTCGCAGTTTGTGGATCAGTCGAATAAACGCAATAATTGCCCAAAATAAAAACAACGTATACTGTATTTATAGTAAATTAATGTATAATCTGTACAAGAGTCAATTGCTTCTTAATCGTAAAATAGTTGCACAAATAGCTATATTAAAAGGGAATTGTCTTTTTATGATTGCCAACGAGATCATAAAAAATAAAAATTCCCCGGAGACTCAACTCCGGGAAGGTGGTAGAATAAAAGAGATTTGTATGATAAAATAGAATTCATATGAAAAAGTTATCAAAATAAATAAACAACCACGCTCAAAAAAATTATTATTCTTCACCTATTATCTTTTTTCTTACAACGCAACATCCTCAATAGGATTGTCGTATTTTTCGAAAAAAAAAAAAAAAAATAAATATCAATCCGCATTGAATTTGAGTTTCGATTCAAAATAAAATTTACTTGAAGAGTAACTCTATTTTTTGTTTTTTTTTAGAACAGTAGTAGGAGTTCTAGTGATCGACTCGCTTTTTTCATATTTTTTTTTTTCATTATTCACAAAAGGTGACGAATTAACAAAAGGTAACAAAGATAAAATACGAGCTTGTTTTATAGCAATCGTAATTAATCGTTGTTGTTTTAAGGTTGATCTATTCACGCGTCTAGATAATATTTTTCCTTGTTGACTAATAAGTCGATAAAGTAAACTCATGTTTTTATAATCAATTCGATCCCCCGATTGGATCGGGGACAAACTCCTACGAAAAGATTGCTTAGATTTAAGAAAGAGTCGCTTAGATTTATCCATGGTTTGTTTATTCCTATACCGAAAATCCCATTTCTTATAAAAAAAGGATTTGTTTTATTTATATTCTTATTTTTTTTTTTTTTTAATATTTATATTTGTTATATAAGGAAATATATGCTATTTATAGATTGTTATATATCTAATTTATAGAATCTAATTTATAGAATTTACCTCCTAAGGGTGACACACAAACAATCCATTTTCTCTATTTCTTTATCTCGACGTGAATCGTATGTTTGCAACAAAAGGGACAGAATTTTCTCAATTCCAATCGACTAGGTGTATTGTGTCGATTCTTTTGAGTAATATATCTAGAAATACCCCTAGATTCCTTATTAACACTCTTTTTATCACAACTGCTACATTCCAAAATAACAGTTATTCGTATATCTTTACCCTTGGCCATGAACCTCCTTTGGTTTTTTTTGATTCACTTAACTCTTCTATTTTAAGATTCGAAGCGAAGAAGAAAAAAGGAACGAAAAAAGTATAAGTTGATAATTCAAAATCAAATTATGAAAGATTTTGTTCCAATTAATTTTATATAGTACAGTAATAATTCAGTAATACAATGATTTAGAACTATATTTCAAATCACAGTACAGTATTTCATTTTTCATTTAAATATCTTGTATGATATTATTGACCCGCCCAAGTATTCTATTACAATTCCATTTATGGTCTCACTCTATTATTAAATTCATAGCAATGGAATTGAATTAATACTTCAATTCCATTGAAACCTGGGAAAAACTCCTAATTTCACTGAGGCCAAATCCACCTTTATTAAATTAATTTGCTCTTTTTTTTCGAACTTATTCTAGTCTAATTAGAAAAAAAAAAAAACGAACGAAGAGGGATTTAATATTTTATTGGATCTCTAATCTTTGTCACCCCTTGCCGTGCCAATAACTAGAATCAAAAAAAGGGGAATGTCAATGCATCCGGGAATAAACGATTGATTTCTATCAAGAGACCTGCTAGAACCGCGAACCATAGAGTACTTGCCACTGGTGCCACAGAGAGATATGTTTTTAGATCTCGCATTTCAAATCCTCCTTCGTTTTTTTCTTGTAATTTGGAATACATAATAATACAGAATTACATATAGGAATATGATCAAAAATTATACATTCTATTAAAAGAATATTTTAAATTATTATATATATTTTTTTTTTATTTTTGATTATATTTTAATTCTATTATTATTTTAATTCTATTATATATTATTATTATACTCTTTATGTTCTTGTTATTATACTCTTTATATTGTTAATATTTATATTATATATCCTATCTATTCTCTGTTTTTAATTTAATTTAATAGAATTAAATTATTCGATAAGAATATTCGTATCGATATCTTATCTTATTTATACGATATATATAAAGTAAAAAAAAAAATAACAGGATATATTCTATATATATATAGAATGGAAAAATGTGGAAAACAAGACAAAAAGTCTTTACAATGACAATGGAAACCAATGTAAAGGGATGTAGCGCAGCTTGGTAGCGCGTTTGTTTTGGGTACAAAATGTCACAGGTTCAAATCCTGTCATCCCTATCCGTAACTAGTAGTTATCGTATCAGCAGTAACAATAGATCAATTGCGACCGATTCAAATTGATACATACTCAATATGAATAGTTCTCCATATTGAGTATGTATGCATGCAAGATCTATTGCCATCACAAAAAATTATTTATGAAAAGAAAGCGCTCTTAGTTCAGTTCGGTAGAACGCGGGTCTCCAAAACCCGATGTCGTAGGTTCAAATCCTACAGAGCGTGATTCCGCCCCATTCTTCTTAGATTGAGAATGACACTTAAATCTTAAATATTCAATAATGGGATAACAGTCTAATCAAAAGTTTTAATTTGATCTACTGTGAATTAGTATTCAAACAAAGAAATGGGAGGTCAATAAACAAGAGAGATGTTACTTAAATCAAATATCCAACTGATCACCACGTCGATATTGTAAATATGCCGTTACAAATAATCCAGCCAAAGTAATAGGAATTAGACCTAACACGATTCCAAATAGAGAAACTTCAATCATTTGAGTTTGGTTGAAAGGAAAAAAAGTGGGGGTAATATCTATCCTTCAATAGGAATCTGTATTGACCGTGAATCTCAATGACCAAGAATTGGCAATTGACATGATAAGGAACTATAGAATATCTAAAAAATTCCAAAATTTACAATTCATCTCAAAATTTCAAATCAAATAAGTCGTATCTTATTCAGACTAATAAAAAGACCCGCGGTTATTGTTAAAACTGCTAGTAGAAAACCGAAATAACTGGTTATAGTGGGCATAAGGAAACTAGATGAAATATGTTCTTTTTATACATATGTTTATAAAGCACTTTCCTAAGTTTCCATTTATTTTTGAGATAAAAATAGGAAAATAACCAAAAAATACCACTTGAAAGATACAATTGAAAATAATTGATTCATGAATCAATTATTACGGACAAACAAAAATAAAAATATAGTTACATAGGTACGAAATCAATTCATCATCTGTGACATCTACCCATCCTGTGATTCCAAATCAACAGATTTATTGATCAACTCGTGAGTTGAGTAAACTAATCGAATGAAAAGATTTTCATTTTTTTAGTTTAATTTTAATAAAAAGCTCTATCCTTTTACTGGACGACTAATTAATTCAATTCTTCTAATTAATTCAATTCTTGAAAATGAAATAAAGAAATAAATTTAATTTTATAGTACTTGATCTCGCCCCTGATTGTGAAATTGCGTTGCTGTGTTAGAAGAAGGATAGCTATACTGATTCGGTATACTCGAAAGAGACCCTTGGTACAAAATTGACGATCTAACAAAGATTGCATTTCAGTAAATTTCTATTTACTAATCTCATCTTTTATGGAATCGATCCCCCTTTGACTGTATAAGAATATGTGGAGCTCGGCATGTCTGGAAGCACAGGAGAACGTTCTTTTGCTGATATTATTACCAGTATTCGATACTGGATTATTCATAGCATTACTATACCCTCCCTATTCATTGCGGGTTGGTTATTTGTCAGCACGGGTTTAGCTTACGATGTATTTGGAAGTCCCCGTCCAAACGAGTATTTTACAGAAAGCCGACAAGGAATTCCATTAATAACTGGCCGTTTTGATTCTTTGGAACAACTCGATGAATTTAGTAGATCTTTTTAGGAGGCTCCAATGACCATAGATAGGACCTATCCCATTTTTACAGTACGATGGTTGGCTGTTCACGGACTAGCGGTACCCACCGTCTTTTTTTTGGGATCAATATCAGCAATGCAGTTCATCCAACGATAAACCTAATCCGAATTATAGAGCTACGACACAATCAAACCCAAATGAACAAAATGTTGAATTGAATCGTACCAGTCTCTACTGGGGTTTATTACTCATTTTTGTACTTGCTGTTTTATTTTCAAATTATTTCTTCAATTAATAGAAGAAAAGGGAATATATATATATATATATTAGGAATTCTCTTATCCCATTCGGAAGGATATCATTTCATAATTATCTATGACTGTTTAGGTCTCTAGCATGACTGACTACTTGATCAAATGTGGAGGAAAGTGGGATAAATGGCCGATACTACAGGAAGGATTCCTCTTTGGATAATAGGTACTGTAACAGGTATTGTCGTGATCGGTTTAGTTGGTATTTTCTTTTATGGTTCATATTCCGGATTGGGATCATCCCTGTAATAATAGGATGAATTAAGTTTTCGAAATGAAAGCATAAGAACTCAACGGGGATCCACTCTTTCTTTGATGAATTCGAGGGGGTCCCGTTGAGTTCTTCCTAATCAGAATCTTTTTGTAAGGGATTCAATAGATAACTTTTTGGTATGTTTCAAAAAACTCCATTTTTTTAGTTCGTTCAAAACATTTTTTTAGTTTGGATAATATCTGTCGATACTTTTGCTTTAAAGTTGAACGAAAAGTAAAAGAAAGAAGAAATCACTTGATTTAATTCTTCTGGGTGGCGCAATAATATTGTATTCTACGAATTTTATTTTGCAAGAATTATTCATTATATAATAGATTTTCTAACGGTCAAATATTCTGTAGAACCGAACCTTTTTGAGACTATACTAACGGAATCTTACTCTAAATAGATTTGATTCTGTAATAATATAGAATTATGATTTAATTATTTTTTTTTTTTTTAAGTTAATTAAGGAAGTTTATTTAGTGAATTAAATTCGCGCTCTTTTTTGTTTGTCCATTATTTCACTACGTATCTATTTCGATAGAAACAATAAACAATAAGAAATGGGACTCTAGGAAAAGACAAATTATCCATCCTAGAATCCGGTTTTCCCTATTTCTACTTTACTTAATATAATATTCTCTGCCTATTTTTTTTTAGGTTTAGTATCGAGTGGAATTTAATTCTATTACAATAGAAAAGGATTAATTTATTTCTATTCTAGCGCATTGAAATGTGAAAACAGCGACATAATCATATGTTCGAATTAATTGTAGAGTTGAAAAAAAAAGACAAGAACCAAAGTAAAATACTCTTCTTCACAAGATACATACTATGACTGACTAGTTCTACGGTACAAGGAATTCTTTAAATAGAGGAGAAAAAAACTAGAAAAACCAAAAGGTCTTTCCATAATTTATCAACAAAAATTTAGTTCTTTATTACCAGCTTAATAGGTTGATAAATCCACATACCTAAAAATTCATTTCGGACAATTGAACCTTTTCAAATTGTTTCTTTTTAAGAACCAAAAAGATTTGTGCCAAAATAATAGATGCCAAGAAGAACAACAGACCTTGTACACGTAACGGATCTTGAAGCACTATTTCTGCATCCCCCTGACCAAATCCACCCACATTAGGATTACTCGTTAATGGTTGATCAAGTTTGATAGATTCACCCTCTGAAACAAGAAGTTCTGGTCCTGGCGGTATAATATCAATCACTTCACGTCCATCCGATGCATCCACTATCGTTATTTCGTATCCACCTTTTTCTTTTCGTATAATTTTATTTACTATACCTGTTGCTGTAGCATTATAAACATTATTATTACTCTTGCTCCCGTCGGGATAAATCTGACCCCTTCCCCTATTCCCGCCTACGTATATAGGATATTTTAAGAAGTGAACATCTCTCTTAGTAGCGGGATCTGGAGAAAGAATAGGAAAGGTAATTTCACTATATTTCTTCCCAGGAACGGGGCCTACCACAAGAATATTTTTTTTTGTGGGACGATAGCTTTGAAAAGACAAATTACCTATTTTTTCTTTAATCTCGGGCGAAATACGATCAGGAGGGGCCAATTCAAAACCCTCTGGTAAAATAAGAACAGCACCTACATTCAAAGCCCCTTTTTTACCATTAGCAAGAACTTGTTTAACTTGCATATCATAAGGAATTCGAACAACTGCTTCAAATACAGTATCGGGAAGTACCGCTTGTGGAACCTCAATATCTACAGGCTTATTAGCTAAATGGCAATTAGCACATACAATCCGCCCGGTAGCTTCTCTCGGATTTTCATAACCCTGTTGAGCAAAAATGGGATATGCATTTGAAATGGGTGCTCGAGTTATTATATAGATCATGAGCAATACGGAAATGGATCGGGTAATCTCTTCCTTTATCCAAGAAAAAGCATTTCTAGTTTGCATGGTCCAATCATTCATCCTGAAAATTTCTACAATAAGATTAGGTAGGTTACTGGAATAGTTCCCTATCCATTATTCTGCTATTTACTCAAATGATTTTCCTAGAATATAGGAAGAATACGAGTAGAACGAAAAAGAATAAGTCAATTTTTTAATGTTTAGCTTTTAGATACAAAAAAACAAATTTTATAATTGGATCAGTGGATCGTTTTTTCAGTCATTCATTGAATGATAAATCACTACAAGTGACGGAGATACACGATTTAAATAACGGAAAATCCAGTATTTTAAAATTGTATCTAAAATGACTGGAAAAGTGGAAACAAGACCAGATATAATTTGATCATTCTGAGTAAATCCAAAATCTTTATAGACAGACCCAATCATTAGTTCCCAACCATGAGTTGAATGGAATCCTATACATAAATCAGTTAATAAAAGGATCGAAAAAGCTTTTATTGTATCACTTAAGTTATATAGAAATTCTTGAACCCAAGAGTTAAGAATAATGAGTTCTTGATTACCCCTAATAGAATAACCACTTAGAATAAGGAAACATATTATATTTGTACAGAAATGCAAAATCGTATGGATACGGTCTTGGTTGTTCGTCTCTATCAATTGGATGCTTTCTTTGTAGATTTCCATACGAAGATTTTGTAAATGTGTTTCCGGGTATTCCTTTAGCATTTCATCCAAGAGGAACAGTTCCTCGAACTCTATCAATTTCTTTAAAATCGTTTTTTCTTGAATAATATTCAAGAAAATTTCGGATTGTTTCGTATTCCACCAATTAGTAATCCAAGATTCCAGACTTTTCTTAAATGTAAACGAGATGCACCAGGGCAAAAAGACTATAGATGTAAGACATAGAAGGGGAATGAATGCTTTCTTTTTTGCCATTTTTCGTCTTTAATGAACTCAGTTTCATCTCATTTGTCAACTCTATAGAATAGAATAATAATTTTTCTATCAAGCATAAGTTCTATTACAAGTAAATACAAGTAATAGAGCCTAGCCTATGTATCAATTTCTAATTTTTTTAATATAAATTGAGAATCGATTCTCGCTTTTTTTATTTGTAATTTGGAAGTTTGTTTTTTGCTTTAATTTGGAAATAAAGAATACAAAATAATACAGAAATCAAAAAATAAATGCTTTCTTAGAGAAAGCATTTATTTTTTTGATACAACGATTTCCATTGGTAGACTCAAGAATATGGAACGATTTCCATTGGTACACACAAGAATCTGGACAAGTCCCAAGCTTTTTGTATAACGTTGCGTGGAGTCCTATCATAATAATCATCAACAGGAGTCAAAGGAATGGTCCCTTGTTCTCTTGTTTGCATATAAAGGACACCACTACTGGGTTCTGGGTTAGGGTTAGCTTGTAGTATGAGAGACTGAATATCTTCCATACGAACTCGGAGAAAAATACGACGATATGTTCCAGGAAATCCGTAACGAAAAAAACACACCATTCTATTTTTTTTATCGAAAAAATTATAACCACTCCCCACATTCCAAAAAATTAGAAGCCACCAATGTAAACTTAGAAAGAGACCTGCGATTCCATAGAAAGTCAGGGTGACCCCTTGTGGCAAAAAAGGAACTACAAATTCAGATGAAATCAAAGAGAAAAAATGTCTACCATAATAACTGGAAACTGAAATATATAACACCCCTAATGAACCTAAAAGAGTGAAAGAAGCCCAGAAGAAATTGATTGGTTTTCGGGACCCCGGTACAATGTCAAGCCATGCGTCTTGTGAACGACAACCATGTTTTTCTGATCCCCAACTAATGAATTTTGGAACATTAACCAATAAAGCAGACATTACAATTAAGACAAGGCCCACTAAAAACACATAAACGTTTATCATAAAATGGGGTACCTCAATTTCATATTTGTACCTGTTATTTTTTTTTTATTGTTATATTAATTATATTAATATTTTTGTTGTTATATTAAATCCTCCTTATCTTATTAAGGTAATATTAATAGTAGTACTTTTGCCCGTATCTAAAAAATCTTGTTTTTTTGAACATGAAGAAATAAAGAAGCCATTGCAACTGCCGGAAATACTAGGCCCACTAAAGGAACAAAAAGGGAAGGTAAGTTTATCATAAAATGGGGTACCTCAATTTCGTATTTGTACCTGTTATGTTATTTTTTGTTGATTGTTATATTAATAATATATATTTTGATTTTTCTTATATTAAAGATAGTCTATAATCACTAGAATTCATATAGACTTATACTAAGTATATCTAAATGAATAGAGATGAATAGATAGATATATCTATTATATACGGAGTATACATAATTAAGTATATAATATAATAAATCCATAATCAAAGAAAAAATGAATAAGATTTATTAAGAATCAAAAGGAAAAATCTAAAAATAATAAATGTTTTATTAAAAATAAAGAGTGTAGAACGAACTAACTGGATTTATTTTGCCCTCTATTTCTACAAGAAACATGTGTATGATAATAAATGTTTTTTATTATATTATTCTTAGTTCTTAGTATTTTTCTATTCTTATCTTATTACTGTGTGTTCTAATTTGATTTTTGTATAATAATAATTTATTATAATTCTATCTGAATTAGTTTTCAGTTTGAGTCAAAGGAAAGAAACCATGGAAATGCAATAACTCACTTAAAACCTCTTTTAAAGAATTACGTGGTACGATTGAATCAAATAAGCCCTTTTCGAATAAAAATTCAGCCGATTGTGAACCTTCGGGCACTTCGATATTCAACGTTTGTTCAATTACTCTTTTACCTGCAAATGCTATGTAAGCGTCGGGTTCAGCAATAATGATATCCCCCAACATTCCAAAACTAGCTGTTACCCCACCAGTAGTAGGAGATGTAAGTATCGGTACATAGAATAATTTTTGATTGATTTGATAATTATATAAAGCAGAAGAAATTTTAGCCATTTGCATTAAGCTCAAACTTCCTTCTTGCATACGCGCTCCTCCAGACGCACATACTATAATAAGAGGTAAACGTTGATTGGTAGCATATTCGATCAACCGAGTGATTTTCTCACCCACTACGGATCCCATACTACCTCCCATAAACTGAAAATCCATAATACCAATTGCTACAGGAATACCATTTACTTGACCTGTGCCTGTTTGAACCGCCTCCAGTAATCCGGTTCTGTCTTGATAAGAATCAAGACGATTTTGATAATCATCATTTTCAGAAGGTTCGTCTTCCGAACTATTTTCAGAAGGTTCGTCTTCCGAACTATTTTCAGAGAGTTCATCTTCCGAACTATTTTCAGAGAGTTCATCTTCCGAACTATTTGGATAAGAATCATTTTCAGAAGGTTCGTCTTCCGAACTATTTTCAGAGAGTTCATCTTCCGAACTATTTGGATAAGAATCATTTTCAGAAGGTTCGTCTTCCGAACTATTTTGATAAGAACTATTTTGATAAGAATCATTTTCAGAAGAATCAAGACTATTTTCAGAAGGTTCGTCTTCCGAATTAAATTCAATGGGATCCACAGAGACCATGTCTTCATCCATAGGATTCCAAGTACCTGGATCAATCAAAAGTTCGATTCGATCTGAACTGCTCATTTTCAAATGACATCCACAGTATTCACAAATATTCATTTTTGATTTAAAAAATCTCTTATAATTGTTTCCATAACAACTGTCGCAGGCAACCCACAAATGCGAAAAATCATTTGTATCCTTTGTGATAGTTATTATACTAGTACTCTCGATTTCACTACTATTTTGGACCTTATCACTATCATTGCCACTATCATTGCCACTATCAGTGTCACTATCAGTGTCACTATCATTTTCCGGTTCTAAAATGTAACTAGCCTTTTGGAGCTTAGCCAACTCATCATCATCATCACTATCAGTGTCACTATCATTTTCCGGTTCTAAAATGTAACTAGCCTTTTGGAGCTTAGCCAACTCATCACTATCATTGCCACTATCATTGTCCCAATCACTATCATTGTATTTGTCACTGTCATTGTCACTGTCACTATCATTGCTATCATCGAAAATGGAATTATCAATACCGATTTCAGAACGAAGATAACCTTCAATACAACTATTAATGATATTATTCCAATTATATATGGAATAACTATTACTATCCCTAACTAAAAAAGTTTTATCAGATAGGAAATTCCGTATGTTCATGGCTATAACTAGAATTCTCACTATTGTTTTTCCAACCCTGACATCTACTAAATAATCATAATCACTATGAATAGTATTATCCATATCAGTTAAAATAGATGGGTCTTCGTTTACACTGTTATTTTCAATAGGACCAAAACTGTCTATTGATTTACTTAAACCACACCTGTATTCTAAACCCCTATTAAACATCATTGAATTGAACCACCATTTTTCCATAGAGCTTTTTTCCTCTATTTACATGAAAATACAATAGATGAATAGTCATTTAAGTTTTAAGTATAGATCACTAGGATTAATAACTGATAATAATAATAACGAGCGAGTAAGTATTTAAAAAACCATTTATAACTATTTGTAATCTAAAAATTCGATTCCCTGTTATTAACAGGGAAATGCGAAATTAGGTATGAATAGAACAAGAGAGCGGGGGGATAAAAGAGAAAAGAGTTCTATAAATCTATTTATAGAAGTTATCCACACCCTCTTTATTTTCATTAATTCAATTTCATTTGTTGATTAGGGCAAAGTTACATAAAACCACCCGCCTTTTTTAAAATATCCTGACTAGTTCCTATAAGTTGAGCACCTTGTTCAAAGAAATTAAAAATAACAGGAATATAAAAATAGGTTCTTTATTGGATCAACAAAAAAAAAAAAACACTTTCAGGAGGTTTGATCCCTCTCTTCGGGATCAAACATCAATTTCAACGATTCGATAAACGGATCATTGGGATACATATAGATGAACAATATATCCCCTAGAAACGTATAAGAAGTTTTTTTTTCATACGGCTCTCAATCAAATTCAAAATTATGTCTTTAATTATGATGTCAAATAGATCAATCAAATCGTTAAATCAATGGTTTACGTTTTTTTCTTATTCTTTCTGAATAAAAAAAATAAAAAAAAAATAACTATTTGTGTTCGCAACCTCATACCTAAATTTTGATAACTTTAAAATAACTCAAATGAAAAAAGAGCCTTTAAGGTTTTTTATGGAGCGCTTTATTCTTTCTTTTCTTCTTGCGAATCTAGTGTTTTTCTTCATTCTAATACAATTCATTGTTGAGACAATTTTTAAATTGTATTGACTTGTTCCAAGATCCTTTAAATTATTCGTGAATCATAACATTACTTGGGGGATCTTTAATCGTCTCAAAAATGGAAGCAACATAACCATTTTGTTCGTTTCTTTCAAAAAATAATACAAGACGGGTGATTTCCTAGAATACACTTTTGATCCATTTAGCAATTCAAATAAATTTTTATTTTATCACATGGTTTGAAACGATGTTTTACCAGAACATTCGTTTTTAGTTTAGATTTGGTATGGAATTGATTCTATTTTTCAATGGTGCATAGTCATTCATTCAATTCAATCAATACATAATATAATAATCTATACTTTCTACTTCTAGGTTTTCTGAATTTAATTTATAAACTAAAGATGTAAAAATTAAGTCGATATTCTATCAATAAATTGAATATTCTATTTTCATAGTTTGTAAATCGAAAAAATGAATTTCTTTAAGAAAAAAAAAGGTAATCTTTATTCGGATATACTATTTATATTCAAATAGGTATAGGTTATATTCAAATAGGTATAGGTATATATCATGAATAGATATGATCTGGGACGGGAGGATTCGAACCTCCGAATAACGGGACCAAAACCCGTTGCCTTACCGCTTGGCCACGCCCCATTTTGGATTCGACACTAATAAATACTATTATGGGTTGTTCGTCAATTCCAGTTCTAAATTTATTCTATAGAATAAATTAAATTGTTACTAGAATTTGGATATGCATAAATATCGAATTAAACTGAATTTATTGATCATTATATAGAATTCAATTAAGATATTGTATGAATATAGAATTTCTTCGATTTTTGATTTCAGAATGAAACTGTTTTGAACTGGATAAGTTAAAATGAAAAAGGGATTGGGGGTATGATCTTAGTTGATTCATTTTTTTAGTTTTTTTACTGATTTAGTAATATTCCTATCTATAAATATCAATTCAATAGTTGACTTATTTATATTCCATTATTTTCCATTTTTTCTTTTTAAATTATTTCTATTTCTTTTCTTTTTCTATATAGATTTAGAAATCAAAATTGATTTTTTCTTTTCTATTTCATTTTAATATAAGAGTATAATAAATAAAAATGATAATAATAAATCAAATTATATATATAATAAATCATATCATATATATAATAATAACATAATATAAAAAAATACAATAAAAATGAGAATTCAAAAAAAGCAAAAATACAATTTATTTTCTTAAAGAACAACATTTTTGTTATGCTTAATATCTTTAGCTTGGTCTGTATTTGTATTGACTCTGCCCTTTATTCAAGTAGTTTTTTCTTGGCAAAATTACCTGAAGCCTACGCTTTTTTGAATCCAATTGTAGATTTTATGCCAGTAATACCCTTACTCTTTTTTCTCTTAGCTTTTGTTTGGCAAGCTGCTGTAAGTTTTCGATAAGATCTTTAATTTGAATAATGTCCGAAAAAAATTAAGAATTTATTCGAAAATAAAAATGATAACATTTTTAAAGATCAGATAAGTTTTACAGCGTGAATCCTTGATTCCAAATATTAAAATTTTTGGATAGACAATAAAATTAAAAAATGAAAATTCTATTATTCGATTGGAGTCCACCACCAATACCTAGATCTTGATTGTGGATATGAAAAAAATTTTGGTAATATAAAGACTCAATTCTTACTACAAATAAATTTCCTAAGTTTTTTTTTTTTGAAATTACTTCATTTCTTATAAACTTAGTATCAAAGGAAACATAATATGAAATAGAAGAGAATCTATTCTCTTTCTCTGGCGTTTTTTTTTTAATTATCTTGGAGATTTTGTAATGCTTACTCTAAAACTATTTGTTTACACGATAGTGATATTCTTTGTTTCTCTTTTCATCTTCGGATTCCTATCTAATGATCCAGGACGTAATCCTGGACGTGAAGAATAAGAAAATCTTTTTTGCTTTGCTTATTTGTGCTGGATTTTGAAATATTTTTTGTTTTTTTTTTATCTATTTTACATCTTTAACTAGTAAAAAAAAATTAAACAAAGAAAAAAAAAAAGAAACTCCATAATTTCAAAAGAAAAAAATACCAAATCATCAATAAACGGAAAGAGAGGGATTCGAACCCTCGGTACAAAAATTCGTACAACGGATTAGCAATCCGCCGCTTTAGTCCACTCAGCCATCTCTCCCCAATTCAAAAAAAAAGAATTATTATGCTTATGATACATCGCATAAACAAAAAGAACAAAAAGTAGGGCTCGAAAAAAGCCTTCTTTATATCTTATTTGATATTGATTGATAGTCATTTGATATATCTTATATGTCTTTTTTTTTTTTTCGATTTATTATCTATAAATAAAGAGAGAATTATTGATTTTATTTTTTATACCTTCAGCAAAAAGAAAATCCAAAAATAAGATTCGCCCCCTTTTCTAAATTTCATTAGGGGGCCCCTTTACGAAACACGTCAACACTCTAATTATCGTAAAATGATGCACCTATTGCATAATTAAGACGGATTCCCTTGTTCGACAAAAGATCCTTTTATATACAATAATGGTATTGTAGCGGGTATAGTTTAGTGGTAAAAGTGCGATTCGTTCTATGGATCCCTTAATAGTTAAGGGGTCCCTTGCGTGATTCATATCACGATCAAAAACTTTATTTCTTACTTAAAGGGATTTAATCCTTTATACCTCTCAACGAACGATTCGAGGAATAACATACATTATCGTAATTTGTATACAATTTAGATTAGAATTGATTCTAAAATTATGAAACATAAGTTTTTGCAATTGGATCCCGAATCCAAATTTTTGAATATGAGTAAAGGATCCAGGGAGAATGATATAGAAAATTTGTTTCCAATCGTAACTAAATCTTCCATTTTTTTTATTATTTGTTTTGTATAGGAGAAATTGAAGCAAAATAGCTATTAAACGATTTTTTTAGTTTACTAGAAACATCAACATATTTATTAAGCTCGACGGAAATTTTATTCTTTTCCTAAAGATTCTCTCAAATAGAAATAGAGAACGAAGTAACTAGAAAAAAGCAGATTCTTCTAATACTCCTCTTCTAGAGGGATCATCTAAAAAGCAACGTGTTTTAAATGTATTCATACCGAAAGGCTGACATAGATGTTATGGGTCATTTTTTTTTTTTTATGTATTCCATCTATCTCTTAAATTTTTCTGTAAAGGAGCTGAATGAAACAAAAGTTTCACGTTCGGTTTTGAATTAGAGACGTTCATTCATGAACGTCGACTATAACCCTTAGCCTTCCAAGCTAACGATGCGGGTTCGATTCCCGCTACCCGCTTATATCCTATTTCTCTATATATTCTATTCGAATATATTTTTTTCTATTATCGAATTCATTATTCTTACTAAATGAGTTCATTTTTTTAAAGAACAATATATTTGTTATTAATATATTTGTTATTAATATTAAATTTGAATGATTTAGTCTTATTCTATTTAGAATAATTATTCTAAATAGATTCTCATAGATAGAGTATTTTTTAGAATTCTTTTTTCTTTTCCTTTTCACGAAAATTTCGTGAAAAGGAAAAGAAAAAAGAAAAGCGTCCATTGTCTAATGGATAGGACAGAGGTCTTCTAAACCTTTGGTATAGGTTCAAATCCTATTGGACGCAAATTTTTTCCATATCAATTTTATTGCAATTGCCTATATATTAATTATATTCGTATCTTTCTAAAAATATATTCTGAATTTATTATCTTTATTATTTTATTATTCTAAAATTCTTTATAAATATTTTAATTTTAAATTAAATATTTAAAGAAAAGATAGTAAAAGATACTAATTATGAATATAATAAAGGTATGAAATTTTGAATCAATTTTGAATCAATTTTTTTCTACTTGTTCCTGAAGTAAAAAGAGTTCCATCTGTTCCTGAATAGCTTCCTTCAAAAGGGCTTCTGCTTCCCCAGTGAATGTCTTGGTAGAAGATATGATTTCGTTAAATTTAGGTTTATTCGTTTTTAAATAAGCCCTTAACTCAACGAGAAATTTACGTACCTGATCAATTTCTAATGAATCAAGATAACCATTCGTTCCAGTATAAATAGTTATTATCTGTTCTTCCACAGTGAGAGGAGCTGATTGGGATTGTTTAAGCAACTCGCGCAATCGTTGACCTCTTGCCAATTGATTTTGCGTAGCTTTATCGAGATCAGAAGCGAATTGTGCAAAAGCTTCTAATTCTGCGAATTGTGCCAATTCCAATTTTAATTTACCAGCTACCTGTTTCATGGCTTTAATTTGAGCCGCCGATCCAACTCTGGAAACGGAAATACCCACATTAATAGCTGGTCTGATTCCAGCATTGAATAGATCGGCAGATAAAAATATTTGGCCATCTGTAATGGAAATTACATTAGTAGGAATATAAGCTGAAACATCTCCTGATTGGGTCTCAACTATTGGTAAAGCAGTCATACTTCCTTCACCTAACTGAGAACTTAATTTAGCGGCTCTTTCCAAAAGACGAGAATGTAAATAAAAAACATCTCCGGGATACGCTTCGCGACCTGGTGGTCTTCGTAATAGAAGAGACATTTGGCGATAAGCCTGTGCTTGTTTGGAGGGATCGTCATAAATGATTAAAGTGTGACGTTCACGGTACATAAAATATTCAGCCAGAGCTGCACCTGTATAAGGAGCGAGGTATTGTAATGTAGCTGGAGAATTTGCTGTTTCAGCCACTATAATAGTGTACTCCATTGCCCCTCTTTCTTGTAAAGTAGTTACCACTTGAGCCACAGAAGATGCTTTTTGACCAATAGCTACATAAACACATATTACATTTTGTCCCTGTTGATTGAGAATTGTATCTGTTGCTACTGCTGTTTTACCTGTTTGTCTGTCCCCAATAATTAATTCTCGCTGGCCACGCCCTATAGGGATCATAGAATCAATAGCAATAAGTCCCGTTTGAAGAGGCTCATACACGGAACGTCTGGAAATAATACCGGGAGCGGGAGATTCGATTAACCGAGATTCCGAAGCTGAAATTTCTCCTCGACCATCAATAGGTTTAGCTAGGGCATTTACAACACGACCCAAATAACCCTCACTTACTGGTATCTGAGCAATTCTTCCTGTTGCTTTTACCGAACTTCCCTCTTGTATCAGCAAACCATCACCCATTAATACAACACCAACATTTTTGGATTCCAAATTCAAAGCAATGCCTACAGTACCCTCTTCAAATTCGACTAATTCACCTGCCATTACTTCATCAAGACCATAAATACGAGCAATGCCGTCGCCTACTTGAAGTACAGTACCTGTATTTACAATTTTTACTTCGGTATTATATTGCTCAATACGTTCACGGATAATTTTACTAATTTCATCTGCACGAATGGTTACCATGAATATTTCTTAATTTGAATTTGATTCTTTTTCGAAGGAAAAAAAAAAATAATGCCTATACTCTATATTCTAGTAGAACGACTAATCAGTTCTTTTTTTCTTTCATCGCCCCAAACATATCAATATTAGCACCGATCGTACGTAAATGTAACTCGTTGTTTAAGCAACTATTCAGAGTTCCCAGAGCTCCTTGTAATGCTTGTTGTAAAACCCTCTGTTGCACTTGATTAATCGCCCTTTGTTGTTCAAAATGAATCGTTTCATTTTTGTAATTTTCGAATTGTTCCAAAGTTGTATAAATTGAATTAATTAAATTCAATTTTTCTCGTTCTATCTCGGAATAACCATTCACTCGAAACCGATCCGCTTCCGTTTCTACTTTCCTTAAGCGGGCCCGGGCTTTCTCCAGCTGTTCAACGGCTGCTTCCCGTAGTTCTTCTGAATTTTGAATAGTTCTCAAGATTCTCTGTTTTCGATTATCTAATAAATCACTTAATGAAAGTAGATTCTCTTTGCATTTATTTAAAAATGTCTATGATCTCTTCCCGAACCAAACATGAATCTTTCAATTCATTTGGCTCTCACACTCAATTCCGTATAGGAAATTTCCCTATCTTTATTATCGAATGAGCCTATCCTCTTTTCTCTATTTCTAAACATCTTGAAAATGATTACCAATACAAGATTAAAATATTTGGAGGACTCTTCTGACCAAACAAATAATTGTCAGCAAAGTTGTTTTTTTTATTCAAATCCAAAGAATTCTGATTAATTTATACGTAGGTCATCAATTCCGCATTGTATAAAAGGAGGCGTTAAACAAAACACCTGTTTTTCCTATTTTTCATCGTAAAGAGAATTCAAGTCATTTTATCGACATGAGTGTTCTATATCGAAAAAATTCCAATTTCCGTATTAACATAGTGGTAGAAAGAATACTACATTGCGTCTAAACTTCAAACTGGTTAGCTTTAACCATGGTAATGCTCCAAAATTCTTGGTTGATAGAGAATCAAAGTAGATTTACCAATGAATCGCGAAATGCTATGGTTCTTAACTATTTTTTTGTTTATTTACAAATTTATTTAGTAAGAAGTCATTCGCCGGATCATGCACGTTTTTCTAGTTATAATGAAAAAAGTGCAGTTGGTTGGATCCAATCTATTCTTTGAAATAAACAACTCGCACACACTCCCTTTCCAAAAAAAATTAATACACCTAGCACTACACTTAGATTTATTAGATTTGTTGCTAAAATATCGGTATCAAACCCGAAACTTCCGGCGGATGGCCAGTAAATGAAGCAAAGAAAAGAATCGGTTATATTTTTCATATGATCGCATCTCCTCTTATGGATAGACTAATTTTGTTTCTACGATTCCCAGTTTTTTGATTTTTTGATTCGTTTTTTTATAATAAATTAAAGTTTATTCTATACTATTTTCATTTCTTACTAAGAATTAATCTGAATTACTAGTAAGAATATGAATATAATAAGAATTTTATTCTATCAAATAGAGAATATAGAATCTATTTATTAATAAATAGATTCTATATTCTCTAATTGGTTAAGATTCCCTATAAGAACGATACCTCTTAGAAGTAGATACTAGTTCTTATGTCAATTGCAAAATATCTAGTTGTTTTCAATTCTAAATTAAATAAAGGGGGCGCTCATTGGACTAAATAAAGGGACGGAAGAAGGCGAATCAGTATGTTAATCCGAATGAAGAATAAATTGTAGGAGTTAAATCGGAATATATATATATTATAGAAGTATATAAAAAAAAAAAAAAGCAATATATATAAAAGCAATAGCAGCAATGAAAGTCCACGGAAAAAACAATATGTATTTTTCTTTTTCTATTTTTTTAAAAGATTAAACAAAAGGATTGGCAAATAAAAGTGCTAATGCTACAACCAGCCCATAAATAGTTAAAGCTTCCATAAAAGCCAGACTAAGTAATAAAGTACCCCTTATTTTGTCCTCTGCTTCCGGTTGTCGCGCAATCCCTTCTACAGCTTGCCCTGCAGCTGTACCTTGACCAACTCCAGGTCCAATAGAAGCAAGCCCGACGGCCAACCCAGCAGCGATAACAGAAGCAGCAGAAATCAGTGGATCCATGATAAGTTTCTCCTATTCCAAATAAAATAAAGAAAAGAAATAGTTAATAATATAATCAACCAAGAAATTATGACTTAATTATTTCATTCTTCATTTTCATTTATCTAGTCGAAGTTTAATTCATGAATAATTTTTATTGAATTATCCAAATAACTTCGATATTCATTTTTTTTTCGTTTCTATCCATGTAGTTTTTTGTGAATACATACAATTTTTTTTCTTATCTTAAATTTTGAACCATTCTTTTAATTCTTCGTTCTTTCTTTTTCTTTATTTCCATTTTTGAATTATTCAATACCTAAATTTAGAGTAGTAGCAGGACAAATTTAGATAGTCATATATAACTAATGAATATCTACTATGACATATACATGTGTTTGTTCGATATCGTAAACCAATTAGTTATACCTTAGATTCAATAGGATTCAATAGGATTCGAGAATCATTCTTGGAAACCCCTAAAAAACTAAGAGTTGTCTTATAATGATTAGATTATATATATACACTTAGTTCGACCCCCTCACCCTATTTTTTGTCCTTTCTTTTATTCATTATTATCCCACATGGATCGAATTAATCTAAATCAATTCGAAAGACCAAATTATTACTATGGAAATATTCGAATTTAATTTGATTTAGGAAAATCAAATAAACTTTGGTCAATTATTAAATGTGAATGAATGAAACGGAAATATTTTCTAGTTCGATATAACATCTTTTTTTTTTTTGAATCACATGTCATAAACAACGTAGATATCATCCGAAATTATAGTTCCCAATCTAATATTATTTCTAATATTAATTAAATATAATATATTAAATATTAGTATATTATATTTAATTAATATTAGAAATAAGTAAATATTAGTATATTATATTTAATTAATATTAGAAATAATTAATATACTAATAAGTAAATATATTAAATATACTAATCGTAAATATATTAAATATACTAATCTGACATCTAATAAGAATTTTCATTAAATATGTTTATAGTTCTAATTAAATGAACAAAATAATAAATAAAAATAATATTCATTGGAGTAAAATACAAATTGGTCAAAAAAAGACTATTTTGATAACTAATCAATGATGGCCTTCCATAGATTCACCTATATAAGCCGCAGCTAAGGTAGCAAAAATAAGAGCTTGAATACCGCTTGTAAATAATCCCAGAAACATAACAGGTATAGGAACTACTAAAGGTACTAACGAAACAAGAACAACAACTACTAATTCATCAGCTAATATATTTCCGAAAAGTCGAAAACTAAGTGATAAGGGTTTTGTGAAATCTTCTAAGATGTTAATCGGTAAAAGGATTGGAGTTGGTTGGATGTATTTACCAAAATAAGCCAATCCTTTTTTTGAAATACCCGCATAGAAATAGGCTACTGACGTAAGTAAAGCTAATGCAACAGTAGTATTTATATCATTTGTGGGTGCAGCTAATTCTCCATGAGGTAACTTTATAATTTTCCAAGGCAAAAGAGCCCCTGACCAATTCGAAACAAAAATAAATAGAAACAAAGTTCCAATAAACGGAACCCACGGACCATATTCTTCTCCAATCTGAGTTTTGCTCACGTCTCGGATGAATTCAAGGACATATTCAAAGAAATTCTGACCGGACGTTGGAATAGTTTGCGGATTTCTAACAACTAGAATGGTTGAAATTAATAAGATAGCAATTACAACCCAAGAGGTAATAAGTACTTGAGCATGCACTTGAAAATCCCCTATTTGCCAATAGAAATGTTGACCTACTTCGACAGCAGATATATCATAGAATCTGTTTAATGTGTTGATGTAACATAATAGAACATTCATATTGCCCTGCCCTCTAAAAAAAAATATATATATAACTTGAAAGGGAATTATTTTGATTCAACCATTTCCTTATTTGACTTTCATTTCCTTTTCTATTTTGAATACCTACTAATCACAAAATATTTATTTTTGCAAAATTTTGTAATGCTATAATAACCGATTCCATAAATCTATGACCGCCCAACCAAATCTAAAAATTTATTTATCTTATTATTAATCAAAAATTTCGTATATAGCTAGAACGACCCTCACAAATTGCAAAAACTAATTTGTTAAGAATTAATCGGATTGAAGCTATAGCATCATCATTAGCTGGAATCGAAATATCTGCTAGATCTGGGTCACAATTTGTATCGATTAAACAAATCGTTGGAATTCCCAAAGTGATACATTCTCGAAGAGCCGTATATTCTTCTTGCTGATCAACGATTATTACAATATCGGGTAACCCCGTCATATATTTTATGCCACCCAGATATGTTTCCAAATGAGATAATTGTCTCTTGAACATAGCGGCATCTCTTTTTGGAAGAGAGTTCAGTTTCCCTGTCTTTTGCTCCGTTCTCAAGTCCCTGAACTTACGAAGTCTCGTTTCTGTAGTATACCAATTCGTTAACATACCTCCGAGCCATTTTTTATTAACATAATGACATCGAGCTCTTATTGCAGCCCGTGTTACTGAATCGGCTGCTTTTTTTTTTGTACCAACAATTAAGAATTGTTTTCCCATGCTTGCTGCATCAAAAACCAAATCACAAGCTTCTGATAAAAAACGAGCAGTTCGAGTAAGATTTGTAATATGAATACCTTTACGCTTTGCCGATATAAAAGGTGCCATTCGAGGATTCCATTTCCGAGTATCATGGCCAAAATGAACTCCAGCTTCCATCATCTCTTCAAAAGTTATGTTCCAATATCTTTTTGTCATTTATCCCCACACGTTTTTTTTTTTAAAAAAGTGAAAAAAACGAGACCAGGTATCCTGAAATAGCAATAAATAATTGTTCCGATGGAACCTTCTCTTTTATAGACGATTGGCCGTTAATATATAATCAGGTCATTTATTTTTTTCTATTTATTATACTTTATTACCAAATCAAATGACTGCATTTAAAGGGATGAATTGAATGCTTCCTAAAAGCGCATTCAATCCTATATTTCTAATGTATCACAGAAAATTATTTGAAATGAAAAGAATCAAATAATTTTCTGTGATGGAACAAAAGATTTCGAATTTCTACTTCGAATAATTTTTTTTTTTTCAAGGTAATTTTGTTATATTGCGTTGACCGTGAACGGTGCATTATTCTTTTGAATCCGGTACCAACGGGTATCATTCCCCCTAAAACAACATTCTCTTTAAGACCTTTCAACCAATCAATACGACCCCGAAGAGCGGCTTTTGCTAAAACTCTAGCAGTTTCTTGAAAACTCGCTTCGGATATGAAACTTTGAGTATTCAGAGATGTTTTTGTTATTCCCAATAATAAAGCTCGGTAACAAATTGCTTCTTCCAAGGCACGCCCAGTTCGTTCTGCTCGCAATAATCCAATTAATTCACCGGGTAAAAATACATTAGACATTCCATCTTCTGAAACCAAGACTTTGGATGTTATTTGACGCACAATAATTTCGATATGTCTATTATGGATGTGTACTCCCTGGGATCGATAAACCTTTTGGATTTTATTAACCAAAGAAATACGACTTTGCGCTATAGTTAGCTCAGCACCAATCAAGAATCCCCAAGGAATGCCGAGAATTCTTGTTATACACTCATTCCAAGCATCAATTCTTTTTTCGAGATTCATCGATATTGAATCAATCGAACGTATTTCTAATATCTGTTCCACTTTTGGAAGACCTTGTGTTATATCACCGGATCTCGATTTTTCATATATGAATGTAACTAAAATATCTCCTTGATAAAGGATTTCTCCATAATGGCCATGAATGGTTGCTCCTGGAGTCGCCAAATATGGGTTAGCCGATCTTATTATTACAGAATCCATTTGAACAGTTATAACTTGACCCGATTTTAGTTTTAGATGTGGTCCATTTTTCATTTTAGCTATACATATATTTTCACAAATAAATTGTCCAAGACTAATTATTGTAAACGTTTTTTCACAATCATAATGATGTAGAAAATACCAATTCAAATGGAATGGATTCAAAACGATATTACTGTCTAGATCGGGTTTAAAAATTTTATCATTTTCGTCCATTAAATAATATTTAATTACTTGAAAAATTTCCGTTATTTTGTCAAGTTGGAAATTTTTCATTATTGATATTTGATTATGAGTTATTAAACGGTAAAGTGAATAAAAATTTCCAACTTGACGGGCTATCCCTAAAGGGCCTAATGAATTATTATTATTAATTGGAATTTTAGGATTTTTTTTTATCCCATTGTGATATTTAACATTGTTGAATGGTCTTATTTGAAAACAATTAGATGATGACAAAATTATCCAAGATCGGCATTCCTTATTTCTATTCAACAACATACGAATAGTTCCGTGATTTTGGCTAAGTGATTTTTTAATTTTTGCCTTGGAATGAATAGAAAAAAATGGATTGATATTGATCCGATCCGATTCATTATCCGCGATCAATCCTAAACCAGATGGGTCATTTCTTTTTCTGATATATGAAGTATTCGATTTTACTAAGTCAATTCTTAGAAAATACTCAATCAAACCGTTTGTACTTACTTCAACAAAGGAAGAGGGGGCCTCCTCAATAGAAGTACTTTTTTTGCCTTGATCCCAATTCAAGACTAAACAAGTCCGAACTAATTGAATCCTTGTGTCGGAAATTCCCCGAATGGATTTTCCATTTCCATAAAGAATATAATTGACAACTTTGAGTTCCAGATTATCTCTTTCCTGGAATAGATCTTGGGGAAAAAGTTTTACAAAATCGATACTGTCCGGTATTTCATATAAAATTACAGGCCGAACCAAAACAAAATACTTTTTCTTGGTAGTTGTGATCCATTGGACATAGATCCAATTATGAATTTTTTTTGATTCCTTCCATTTTTTTTTTACCGTTCCGGGTGGTATCAAGATAGAACTGTGTCGGGATATCTTATCCCTCTCTCCGGGAAAATGGATATTTCCAGAAAATATTTTTAATTCGATTTTTTTTTTTTTCTTTTCTAATCGGACCAATCCGCCTACTCGACTTCTTATATTGAAAGTGATTGGTGTTCCTATTCCAACGAGACTATTATTCCGTACCATTATGGAAGAAGATTCGGGTAAAATATGCACTTCTTCGGGAATAAAAAAAAATCGATCTACTTTGATTTGGTATTTTGGCTTTAATTCTTTGATTCCTCGATACTCAATGAAATCTTCTTTTTGAAAAACGGAATGAATTCCTATAGTTCTATATTTAGTAATTCCTGAATTCTGTCTTCTGTATTGAGGATCATCGAAATAAGCAAAAATACTATTTCTATGAAAAATACCATTGATAGGTA
>CM064920.1:45000-60000 GCA_032727855.1 Quercus ilex subsp. ballota
GTTCCGAGTACTTCTTGACGAGCTTTAATATGATCAGATTTATAAGTCAGCATCTCTTGTAAAATATGAGCAACACCGAACCCCTCGAGCGCCCAAACCTCCATTTCGCCTACCCGTTGTCCTCCTTGTTTCGCCCTTCCTTTAAGGGGTTGTTGTGTAACAAGTGCATAATGTCCACTGGAACGTCCATGTATTTTATCATCAACTTGATGAATTAATTTCAAGATATAAGGTTTTCCTATTATAACAGGCTGTTCAAAAGGATTCCCTGTTCTTCCATCAAATATTCCGCTCTTTCCCGGATACTCGGGTTCAAATATCCATGGATTCGATGTTTGTTTACTGGCTTCATATAATTCAGAAAACACAAGTTTTCTGGAAGCCTCCTGTTCATATCTCTCATCAAAAGGTGCTATTCGATAATGTCTATTTAGCATACTCCCAGCTAATCCGAGTGAACATTCCAATATCTGTCCTACATTCATTCGTGAGGGTACCCCTAATGGGTTGAAGACCATATCAACGGGTCTTCCATCTTGCAAATAAGGCATATCCTGTCTAGACAAAATCTTTGAAACGATACCTTTATTTCCATGTCTCCCGGCCACTTTATCACCTACTTTAATTTCACGTTTCTGTGAAATATATATATGAATCGTTTCTGGATTATAGCTAGAACCTGCTTTTTTTTGGATCCATCTCACATCAATAACTCGGCCCCTACCACCTATAGGTAGTTTTAGACAAGTTTCCTTTGAGGTCGATACCTGAATCCCAAGTATAGCTCGTAATAATCTATCTTCCGGAGCATAGGAGGATTCTTTCGCCATTTGAGGCGTTAATTTACCCACTAAAATATCCCCTGTTTCTACCCAAGATCCCAGAATCACAATTCCATTTTTGTCTAAATTTCGGAGTAAATGGGCTTCTAGATGTGGAATTTTATTAGTGATTCTTTCAGGACCATGGCTTGTCACATGAGTCTGAATTTCATATTTACGTATGTGAAAAGAAGTATAAATATCTTCATAGACCAGACGTTCACTAATGAGTACAGCATCTTCAGAATTGTAACCTTCCCATGGCATATAAGCTACTAATACGTTTTTTCCCAAAGCGAGTTCACCGCCAACAGTAGCAGCACCATCTGCTAAAATTTGTCCCTTTTTTACGCATTTACCTTTATGAACCTGGGATTTTTGATGCATGCAAGTATTTTTGTTGGAACGTTGATATCTAATTAATGGAATACTTAGAGCATTCCCATTTCCAAATAAAATGATCTTGTCAGTATCGTTATAAACGATCTTTCCTGCGTGTTCGGCTATAGCGGGAACTCCTGAATCTAAGGCCACTTGGCGTTCCAATCCAGTTCCAACAATGCACTTTTCGGACCGAGAAAGAGGAACTGCTTGACGTTGCATATTAGAACTCATTAAAGCTCGATTCGCATCATTATGCTCGATAAAAGGAATCAGGGAAGCTCCAATAGAAAAATATTGGAAGGGAAAAATACTTCGAAGATGAACCTGTTCCCATGCAATAGTTAGAAATTCTTGACGGTATCGAGCTGGAACAATCTGCTCCTCCTGAATACCTCGATTCAGTGCTAAAAAATTTCCCGTCGCTACCATATAGTATTCATCTCTACTTGGTGATAAATAAAGCATTCGTATTCGTTTTGATCTCTCAGAAATTTCAAAAAATGGACTTTCTATAGACCCCCAAGGACCAATCCTTGCGTGAATTGCCAAGGATCCAATAAGTCCTACATTGATTCCTTCCGAGGTGTCAATTGGACAAATGCGTCCATAGTGACTAGGATGGATATCCCGTATCCGAAAACTAGCAGTTCGCCCCGTCAATCCTCCAGGACCCAAATAACTCAATTTTCTCCCATGAACTATTTGGGTCAATGGATTGGTTCGATCTAAAACTTGAGATAATGGGTGTAATCCAAAAAACGATTCATAAGTGGTTGTTAATGGAGTTGAAGTCACTAAATTCTGAGGAGTAGGTATCAATTTATATCTAATTGCTCCAGATATAGTTCCTCGAATTATATTTTCTAAACGAACGAGAGCCAATCCAAATTGATCTTGTAATAGATCTGCTACGGAACGAATACGTTTATTTTTCAAATGATTCATATCGTCAAGTGTACCCATTCCAAATTTCATTCCAATCAAATGATCCGCAGCTGTCAATATATCTCGCGGTAACAAAAATGTATTGTTCTCGGGTATATCAATGTTCAGTCTTCGGTTCATATTTCGGCGACCAATCCCTCCTAATTCACATCTTTGTTGAAAAAATTTTTTTTGTAATTCCGTACATAAAGATTCAGGAAATATGGGATCTCCGCCTACACAAGCAAATTGTCGATAAAACTCCAAAATGGCATTTTCTTTTGACCCTATTTTTTTTTCCTCCTTTTCATTGAGGAAAGACATAAAAATTTCGGGGTAGCAAACGTTCTCAAGAATTTCGCTTAAATTCGAACCCATAGCTGATGATAGAACTAGAATAGATATTTTCTGTTTCCTACTTACACGAGCCCATATCCTTGCTTTTCTATCAATTTCTAACTCTAATCTTCCCCCCCAATCGGATATTATTGTGCCAGTATAGACTGAAATTCCGTTATGGTCCAACTCTGAACGATAATAGATACCAGGGCTTTGCAATATTTGATTGATTACAATTCTGTATATTCCATTTACTATAGAAGTTCCCAGGGAATTCATTAGAGGAATGTTTCCAATAAAAATAATTTGTTCTTGGATATCCCTACTGTTTTTCCAAATTAATCCCGCGGATATATATAATTCAGAGGAATATGTAAGTGATTCATATACAGCATCTTTTTCTTTTATCGAGGGTTCTACCAATTGATATGTTTCCACAAATAACTGAAATTCAATTTCTTGATCCGTATCTTCAATTTTTGGAAACTTAAAAAGTTCTTCTGTTAAGCCCCGATCAATGAATCTACAAAACCCTTCAAATTGTATTTGATTTAATCCGGGTAGTGTAGACATTCCTTCATTCCCAACCCCAAGCATTTTCAATTTCCCCATTTATTTTATAGAAAATATCCCGTGATTTGCTGTCATTCTTCATTGAATCACATGAATCGATTTAGCAATAATGGAATTTCTGGTCTTTTTACTTTACTGAATCACATGAAATTTTACCTAACTACGTCTATGAAATTGAAATACCTATTTATGAAAACAGGAGATTTTATACTCAAATTGGAATTTGCAACAAAACAACCAAATAGAATATAACTTGTAATATAAATCGAAACAAATTGATAAATTTCACCTAGACTTGGGGTATTTTATAGTAGTAGTATAGTATGTTATTACATAACTCTAATTCGATTGATACCCCAAAAAATGAATTCAGGATTTGTTCGGCTCCATGAGATAAAGATATCAAAAAGAAAATAATCAGAAAAAATATACAATTTATTTTTTTTTTTTTTTTTTTTCGAATTTGAGAATACGATTGCAGTGCATAAAAAGACTTGGATTTATTAAACATGCATAGATCTAACTTCAGCTATAACTATTTCTATATGTCTCTTACTTTATTGCAGTCCTATTTGTTCGGGACAGCACATGTTATGTTGTGTTCATTTATTTTTTCTACTCATTCATTAATCTATTTAATGAAAAATTAAAAATGGGCAAAAAAATGAAAGCACGAGAATTTATCGAAAATTCCCTATAATATAGGTATGTGTAACAACGAAAATGCATGTTCTGGGGTTGACATATATTAACAGTTGCTGTTATAATTGAAATAGAGAAGGATTAAAAAAAAAAAAAAAAAAAAATAATATTGATTGGTTATGTATCAATTTCTATTTTTTTCTCATTAATAAAGATAAAGAATAGATTAAGATTCAAGAATTTTTCAGGAATTTGTAGTTAACGGTTGCTATTTGTGCTGAAATTTTGACTTTTCTTTTGTGACTGAAAGGTATAGGTATACATTTGTTTTCAATAGAAAAAGGGGATTAAAGAAAACGGAATTTAAGATACAAACACATCAAAAAAAAGAATTTTAGAAACCCATTTTTGTTTTTTTGAGAGGAGGAGGGGTATTCGGATCTATTTTTTTGTATTATTTTGGCGATATGGCCGAGTGGTAAGGCGGGGGACTGCAAATCCTTTTTCCCCAGTTCAAATCCGGGTGTCGCCTGATCGATAAGAGAATTCAAATAGTTTATTTCGTTTTGTTGATATAGAAAACTTTTTCTTTTTTTCCAGCGCAAGCTAGTGTAGGAATAAGGGACTAGTTTGATGCTAAATTCTAAGCATCGGGAAGTTTGTTCTCTAAAATGTTGTAAATATTTTCGTCTCAGAGTCAACGAAAAATTCATTAGAGAGATGAAAAGGAATAGATCAATCTTGAAATGATAGTCCTTTTATTTCACTACTATTGTAGTGTCCATCTACTTTTGGGGTCTTTAATTAGATTGGATAGGGATAGGTCGGATGGGGAATATAATTCCATTTTAAGTTAGGGAAGGTGTTGAAGAAAAACCTTGTATACAAACTTATGGTAAAGTATATGAACGCTTCTTCATTTATTCCATATTAGTTAGATTAATGAAATTGAATATCTAATTAGATTTCTTTTTTTATTATTATTATATTAATATATTAATAAAAAAATCCAATTCAAAAAGAATCCATTTTTTTCTAATCTCTAGTAAAAGAATTTTAGAGGATGTTTTCCAATTGTTGTATAGAACGAATCGGGAGACAATCAAATGGAAATAAGAGATGCAAATAAGAGTCTGAGTATGCAAAGAAATCTATCTTGATTCTATTCTATATTTTTTATTTTTGACTGAATGAAATGGGGGGGTAAAATAAAACATAGGTCTTTTTATTCGTACCTAATTAGTACGATGCATTTCCTTACTACTCTCAAGGATATTTTTTATTTATGCTTAATTTAATATTTTTCAATTCTACTAGAAATCAGGTAAGAACTTGTTAGATGTTCTAATTGGATGTTTCGTCAATGGTGTTATGACGGAATCTTTTTTTGACTCTGTACCAGCGATTCCACTATTATTATAAGATATTATAAAATTTTTAGTGAAAAATAAAAACGAAAATAATACAAGAAAAAGTAGTAAACAATAATAAAAAAATTTCTTCATATTGATAGAGATAGGAGACAAAATTTACATGGATATAGTAAGTCTTGCTTGGGCTGGTTTAATGGTAGTTTTTACATTTTCCCTTTCCCTTGTAGTATGGGGAAGAAGTGGACTCTAAGAGGACTACTAATTGAGTTAAGGGATCAAAATGTCTCAATTATTTTATAGCTAAGTTCTTCCATTTTTTAACTATTGAATTTTGTTATTTTATTAATATAACTAAATACTAATTAATGAAATGCAATTCGATACTTCATTTTGAAACTCTATTGTATTCCAGTGGTGTAATATAATATTGAAAAAAAAAAATACTCTTTAAATCAAACAAATATTGGAATTGTTCCCATCTTATTGTCCCGGGAATACAGATAATTGGAAAC
Source organism: Quercus ilex subsp. ballota (assembly GCA_032727855.1). Classification (NCBI taxonomy): domain Eukaryota; kingdom Viridiplantae; phylum Streptophyta; class Magnoliopsida; order Fagales; family Fagaceae; genus Quercus; species Quercus ilex. The sequence goes on from CM064920.1 coordinate 50,569, forward strand.
GGATTACTACTCCAAACTTAATTCTTTTTAAGATTTATATTTCGATGAACTGGTTACCACCAATCTTTTCTAAATATGAAAAACTTTTTCATCGAATCCCCTGATCAGTTGTCAATTATTTAATCAATTCATTTTTTTGGAATACTAAAAATAAAAAGATTATTATTTATTTTTTTTTTTATTATTATTTATCGGGATTATGAAAAGAATGTGAAATCTAAAAATTCAAATAATTAAGAATCAAAATGTATTTTTGATTATTTCAGATTGATTGGAACCAATACAAATATAATAGATTAGATCAAACAAAGAAAAAATGTGGACACTATGGAATTGACATTCCATAGATATCTATAGATATACCCATATGAAAAGAAATATTTAAATAGGTCCATCCATATTAAACTTCTTTTTTTTAAGTAAAACATTCCATTTTTACCATACCATAATAGTTTATAGTAGAAAGAAATAGATTTGATTTCTTTCTACTATACTATCTACTATACTATATGGATTTCATAGAATTCTGCTGATTGTAGTCTGATCATTTTATTTAAAAGAAAGACCCGAAATGGAAACCCTTTTTTCTTTATTCAATCATTGTCATCGCATTGATAAGAAATCAGAAGTCATGTTTAATTAAAATTAGTCACTTTGACTTACCGTTTTTACGTAAATTATAAGTAAAAAGGCAGTAGGAACTAGAATGAAGAGTGCAGTAGCTATAAATGCGAGAATATTGACTTCCATAATCTCTATGTTTTCTTTCTCTTTTATTTCTAATAAATACTTCGGGATTTAATCCCATAGAAATGAAAAATCTTTCGTCAGTAAATTCAGTGGTATAAATTTTATCTCGATGATATAAAATCGGATCAATATCACGAATAACAATATCGGAGCTATCAAATCAATTCATCGTCGAGAATTAAATAGTATAACATAGGAAGATCTTTTATCCATACCAAATAAAAAAAAAAAATTACTTTCTGATGCAATGAAAAATTCCTTTTTCTTTCTTCGTCCGAACCTTTACATTATACTAAAAAAGAAAAAAGGAATCCCTGTTAGAAATGAGATTTTTTTTTTTTCTTTTTTATTCCCTTTCACATACGAAATCAATTGATATTTTTTGGATTTGTATCCATCGGGACTGACGGGACTCGAACCCGCAGCTTCCGCCTTGACAGGGCGGTGCTCTGACCAATTGAACTACAATCCCAGGGAAAAAGTTGTATAGCATACATATTCTTACTATTTCATTCAAACCCTTTGTTTTTCTATTTTAGATTCGAACCCCTGTACTGTAACTGAAAGAGGCAGACTTATATATTGATATATTGATATTTTTATGGGTCTGCACTTTAGCGAAATCGACACGGATTATTCGCAATCCGTTCCTTATTGCTAACTTGATTGAAAAATCAATGAATCAAGGAAACAAAAAAGACTCTTTTTTTACTTTAATCCTTTCCTAAGACTTTATATTTTAAAATCCCGATAGGAATTTTTCAAAATCCGAATTTGTGGAAAAAATATGTAATATGGAAAAAAGAAATAGCACTCGAGATTTTATTCTTCTGTATGGGAGCCCATTGGTGATTTTCAGAGAACACCAAATGGGTTATATGATTTCATGGTGGATCAGCAAATTTTTGGGCCGAGCTGGATTTGAACCAGCGTAGACATATTGCCAACGAATTTACAGTCCGTCCCCATTAACCGCTCGGGCATCGACCCAGGAAGAATCAATTTTAGTCTTTATTAAAAATCCCTGATCAATTTCCTTTTGTAGTACCCTACCCCCAGGGGAAGTCGAATCCCCGTTGCCTCCTTGAAAGAGAGATGTCCTAAACCACTAGACGATGAGGGCATACTTGTCCGACCTCCATTCTACTATGTTCATACATAGTATGAACAGTTTTTTGAAATTGTCAATATAATGGAATGATATGATTCGATCAGAAGGATCTTTCAGAATTCCTTAAAATATCATTTAGATTTCGAAATTGTTCATTCCAATCACCAATTTATAAAACTATAAAAAAATAATGCGAAAGAAAACAAAAGAAAGAGAGAATCCTTTCAGGGAATGATTGATTTTCTGGAACAGGCGCGGCATTAACACCTCATTTCTTTCACTTTCATTCAGTGTTAAGAAGATTGAATTAGTGGGTACATGTATCAATGAAATAAATTTTGTGTTATGATGAAGATGATTTCAATTCGAATCGGTTTTGAAAAAATCCATTCCATTGATATTTATCAAATCCAATATCCAAAAATCATTTTTTTAACTATACTCACTAGCTAAATCCAATTTATTGTTCGTTAAAAAGTTGCTATGTAAAAAAAATAGATCTATTCTATATATATAATTTGAGTATATGCAGTAACAAATAGATGTACTAAACTCATATCCATATTGGATGGTTCCTTATTCGGGAATTGACTCAAATGGAGCCCCTTTAACTCAGTGGTAGAGTAACGCCATGGTAAGGCGTAAGTCATCGGTTCAAATCCGATAAGGGGCTTTTTTGTCAAAAAATGACAACAGTAATATAAATGACAACAGTAATATTCCGATTTGAAGGAAGAATAGAGATATTCTTGATATTTGTAAGAAGTTTCTCTTTGTAAAAAAAAACTAAGGAATAGTTGAATTTCATTAAAAAATCGATTTTTTATTCTATTAAATTGTTGTTATCATTCGAATGAATTCGAATAGAGTAAACTCATTCTAGTTAGAAAGTGAAAGAGTATTCTTTTCTATATATCTATTTTTTTAGACTGTGATATTTCCTTTAATTGTAAGATATTCCTATCCTATTTTCTATTATTCCAATCAAAAAAAGGGAAAGATTCTAAAAAAAAGTAAGTGGACCTAACCTATTGAATCATAACTATATCCACTATTCTGATATTCAAATTGGATAGAAATGAAATTCGAACAGTGGATCTTTTTTGTTTTTAATATCTCTTTCGTTCGGACTCCGCAAGAATCTGTCAATATTTCGGATTAAATCTTATTGTTCCTAGGAATAAATGGATACTCCTCTTCTCCACGCAGAAGGGTTTATTCTATTCTAAGTTCCAACATAATTTTACTTTCAAAATATCTTTTTTCCGAATACAAGAAAAGATCAAATTACATTTCTATTATTTCTTTAAGATATGAGATATCTATAAAAAAAAAATAGAAAAATCCATCAAATCATGACTTCGAGTATCCAATATTTCATTTTCATATCTATGCATACTAGACATACTAGATTTTTAAAGCAATTAATGGACGAAACTTTCACTTAGAATCTATTATTTTTAATAAAACTCCATACAATATTAAAAAATCTGATAGATAGAAAAAATAGATAGATAAAAAAATATTCGAATTTCTTACCTCGATCTGCAAAAAAGGTATACTTTGTAATTTTTTTAATCTGAACGAAAGAAAAATACAACTAAAGAGGACAATAAAAGAAATTAAAGTAAAATACAAAGTAAAAATAGGATTCTATAGTAGTTTCCTAGACATACAAATTAGAAGAATATATAAAACTTTTTTTTTTATTATTTCACGAACAAGATTCAAGAATAATATTATTTAATATTATTTGATAAAAGGAGAGTAGTATGTCTGGGGATCTGCTGGTAACAAAAAAAAGTGATAAAAGCGATCATTTCATTTGTTTCTGGAATAGTTCTTTAAAAAATTTATTTATCGGATTTACGAGTCATAAGACAATTCCCGCGTCATGACTTCATGACTTAGGGAATTTTTTAGAATAGAAAGGAATAACCCAATTAAGTTAATGGATTTTACCTAGATTAAATATCAATGGACAAAAAAAGTATTTTTCTATTCGAAACCCAGTAGAAAAGAAGGGACAGTCTTCGAGAAATCATATCATATATAAAATGAAAAAATCCTCGAAGGTTCCATCCCTGAAAATGCTAGGGGGTGTTCGGAAATGGTTGAAGTAGTTGAATAGGAGGATCACTATGACTATAGCTCTTGGTAAATTTACCAAAGATGAAAATGATTTATTTGATATTATGGATGACTGGTTACGGAGGGACCGTTTTGTTTTTGTGGGTTGGTCCGGTCTATTGCTCTTTCCTTGCGCCTATTTTGCCGTGGGGGGTTGGTTCACAGGTACCACCTTTGTAACTTCATGGTATACTCATGGATTGGCAAGTTCCTATTTGGAAGGTTGTAACTTCTTAACTGCGGCAGTCTCTACTCCTGCTAATAGTTTAGCACACTCTTTGTTGTTACTATGGGGTCCTGAAGCACAGGGAGATTTTACCCGTTGGTGTCAATTGGGTGGTCTGTGGACTTTTGTTGCTCTCCACGGTGCTTTCGGATTAATCGGTTTTATGTTACGTCAATTTGAACTTGCTCGATCTGTTCAATTGCGCCCTTATAATGCAATCGCATTCTCCGGTCCAATTGCTGTTTTTGTTTCTGTATTCCTGATTTATCCACTAGGTCAGTCTGGTTGGTTCTTTGCGCCTAGTTTTGGTGTAGCAGCTATATTTCGATTCATTCTATTTTTCCAAGGGTTTCATAATTGGACATTAAACCCATTTCATATGATGGGAGTTGCTGGTGTATTGGGCGCTGCCCTACTATGCGCTATTCATGGTGCTACCGTAGAAAATACGTTATTTGAAGATGGTGATGGCGCAAATACATTCCGTGCTTTTAACCCAACTCAAGCGGAAGAAACTTATTCAATGGTCACCGCTAACCGCTTTTGGTCCCAAATCTTTGGGGTTGCTTTTTCCAATAAACGTTGGTTACATTTCTTTATGTTATTTGTACCAGTAACTGGTTTATGGATGAGTGCTCTTGGAGTAGTCGGTCTGGCCCTGAACCTACGTGCCTATGACTTCGTTTCTCAAGAAATCCGCGCAGCGGAAGATCCTGAATTTGAGACTTTCTACACCAAAAATATTCTCTTAAATGAAGGTATTCGTGCGTGGATGGCGGCTCAAGATCAGCCTCATGAAAACCTTATATTCCCTGAGGAGGTTCTACCACGTGGAAACGCTCTTTAATGGAACTTTAGCTTTAACTGGCCGTGACCAAGAAACTACCGGTTTTGCTTGGTGGGCCGGGAATGCCCGACTTATCAATTTATCCGGTAAACTACTGGGGGCCCATGTAGCCCATGCCGGATTAATAGTATTCTGGGCCGGAGCAATGAACCTATTTGAAGTCGCTCATTTCGTACCCGAGAAGCCCATGTATGAACAAGGATTAATTTTACTTCCCCATCTAGCTACTCTAGGTTGGGGGGTAGGTCCTGGAGGGGAAGTTATAGACACCTTTCCATACTTTGTCTCTGGAGTACTTCACTTAATTTCTTCTGCAGTATTGGGCTTTGGCGGTATTTATCATGCACTTCTGGGACCTGAGACTCTTGAAGAATCTTTTCCATTCTTTGGTTATGTATGGAAAGATAGAAATAAAATGACTACTATTTTAGGTATTCACTTAATTTTGTTAGGGATAGGGGCTTTTCTTCTAGTATTTAAGGCTTCTTATTTTGGAGGTATATATGATACCTGGGCTCCAGGAGGGGGGGATGTAAGAAAAATTACCAACTTAACCCTTAGTCCAAGTATTATATTTGGTTATTTACTAAAATCTCCTTTTGGGGGAGAGGGGTGGATTGTTAGTGTGGACGATTTGGAAGACATAATTGGAGGGCATGTATGGTTGGGTTCCATTTGTATACTTGGTGGAATCTGGCATATCTTAACTAAACCCTTTGCATGGGCTCGTCGTGCACTAGTATGGTCTGGAGAAGCTTACTTGTCTTATAGTTTAGCAGCTTTATCCGTTTTTGGTTTTATAGCTTGTTGCTTTGTCTGGTTTAATAATACTGCTTATCCTAGTGAGTTTTATGGTCCCACTGGACCGGAAGCTTCTCAAGCTCAAGCATTTACTTTTCTAGTTAGAGACCAACGTCTTGGAGCTAATGTAGGATCCGCTCAAGGACCTACCGGTTTAGGTAAATATTTAATGCGTTCTCCGACCGGAGAAGTTATTTTTGGGGGAGAAACTATGCGTTTTTGGGATCTGCGTGCTCCCTGGTTAGAACCTCTAAGAGGTCCTAATGGTTTGGACTTGAGTAGACTGAAAAAAGACATACAGCCTTGGCAAGAACGTCGTTCTGCGGAATATATGACTCATGCTCCGTTAGGTTCTTTAAATTCCGTGGGTGGCGTAGCTACAGAGATTAATGCAGTCAATTATGTCTCTCCTAGAAGTTGGTTAGCTACTTCTCATTTTGTTCTAGGATTCTTCCTATTCGTAGGTCATTTATGGCACGCGGGAAGAGCTCGTGCAGCTGCCGCAGGATTTGAAAAAGGAATTGATCGAGATTCTGAGCCTGTTCTTTTCATGACTCCTCTTAATTGAGACATGAAATCCAATGCTTGACGTAGGAATCACTTTGATTTTAGTATACATATTGGGTTGAGTCGAGCAGATGATATTGAAAAAATATATTTTTTTTTTCAATTCATTTATATCTAATATCTAATCTTTTTTCGGGCTCGGCTAAGTGGTGATATAGTCGAGCCCGAAAAAACCGAGCTAACCTAAATCAATAAAATTCAAAAATCCATTCGCTAAGAAAAAGGAGAGAGGGGGATTCGAACCCTCGATAGTTCTTTCGAACTATACCGGTTTTCAAGACCGGAGCTATCAACCACTCAGCCATCTCTCCAAAAGCTAATTTCTATTTTATCTTTATTCCACTCAAGAGAACATGACCATACGAATTAATACCCCTTTTTATCTATGTATGATAAAGTGACTCTATTGGTCTAGTTCTCTATCCGTATATATATGCATGATCCAGCATGCTCTTTTGTGAAGTAAAAAAAACTACCCCTCGATCCACGCCTCAAAAGGGGTGTCATCTAAAATCAATGGATTCATGATAAAACCCTCCATAATGCGTTTTTTATTTTTTTAAGGGGTCAAAAGGGGTGGGGGGATCAAATGGTATAGTTCTTTTGTTGGTAAATTGGAGGATTAGAAACATGACTATTGCTTTTCAATTAGCTGTTTTTGCATTAATTGTTACTTCATCCATTTTATTGATTGGTGTACCTGTTGTATTTGCTTCTCCTGATGGTTGGTCAAGTAATAAAAATGTTGTATTTTCCGGTACATCATTATGGATTGGATTAGTATTTCTAGTGGGTATTCTTAATTCTCTCATCTCTTGAAACTTTTCATTCTAGATTAAAAAACGAAATGACCCCTCCCCCCCGAATTCTTTCGGGTTGTGAGGCACATTAAAATGAAAATGGAATAGATAAGACCCCACAAATAAAGAAAACTAAAACATTATTATTATTAATGGGAGGGGTCAAACTTCTTCTATTGGAAAAAGCTTATATCTTATACTATATATTATATATATAATATGATATATATAGTAAAACTAAAAACAAGATAAGAAAATAGAAAAATATGGGACTAGTATCTAGGGGAATATATTCGAATTTATTTTTTATATTTTAGAAATCTGTAATTCTATTTTTTTAATGAATTTAATTAATATATAGATCTATATTCTTATATACAAATAAGGTCTATTTAGAATAGAAAGAGATATAGTATATAGATTCTATCTATAATATAGATAGATATATAAATAATATAGATAGATATATAAATAGAATCTATATAGATTATAGAATCTAATAGTTATATATTCTAGTCTAACTATAGATCTATAGATTTCTACTTTTTTTAATTATTCCTAATAGATATCAGACATAGTTCTGCACAAATAAAATGGTAAAGTATAAAGTACAATAAAAACAAAAATGCGGATATAGTTGAATGGTAAAATTTCTCCTTGCCAAGGAGAAGACGCGGGTTCGATTCCCGCTATCCGCCGTTGCTTATGTATTGAATACGAAAGTAATAGTATATTTATATTATAAAAAAAACATAGTATATAAATAGAGTATGGTGAATTCCATTTTTTTTTTTCAAAAATGTTGCGGAGACGGGATTTGAACCCGTGACCTCAAGGTTATGAGCCTTGCGAGCTACCAAGTTGCTCTACTCCGCGATAAGAAGAAGAATTGACAATTAATGGAAAACAGAGATTGAATGTGCCCCTCCACCATATCTGTACAAATAGAATAAACCATTTATACAGAATGGTAAAGGGACCGTCCTAGGATCGCTAATCATCAAAATAAATAAAAAAATGAAGATAATTTTTTTTTTTTTATTCTTACCAACTCGATCTTGTTGCACCGGGCAACAAACCTTCGTGAACCATTTCACGAAGTATGTGTCCAGATAATCCAAAGTCTCGATAATTAGCTCTCGGTCTTCCGGTCGAAAAACAACGTCGACGAAGACGTGTAGGTGCACTATTACGCGGTAGTGCTTCTAACTTTCCCTGAATTTCCCATTTCTCACTTAAGGACTGAGCTTTTCTTATTTCTTTTTTTGGAGATCTTCGAATCAAATGATATTTTTGTTCCAATTTTTGCCTCTTCTTCTCCCTCTCAATCAAACTTTTCTTTGCCATGATGGTTCATTTCCTATTAGTATCAATGATAGAAGTCGGATCCTGGATGTAGAAATAGAAGAAGGTGGTTTCCCTTCTTCATACAAAGAAATGATATTTTTGCAGATACAATAAAGAATCAAATTAACCAAATTTACCTGATGTAGAGGCAATCAAGAAAGCCGCATAAGTAAATATATAACCTACCGAAAAGTGGACTAATCCAACCAATCTTGCTTGCACAATGGAAAGAGCCACTGGTTTATCTCTCCATCGAATCAAATTCGCCAATGGTGTGCGTTCATGAGCCCATGCTAAAGTTTCGATCAATTCCTGCCAATATCCGCGCCATGAGATTAAGAACATAAATCCAGTAGCCCAAACAAGATGTCCAAATAAGAACATCCACGCCCAGACTGATAAACTATTCATACCAAAAGGGTTATATCCATTGATAAGTTGTGAAGAATTTAACCATAGATAATCTCTTAACCATCCCATCAAATAGGTAGAAGATTCATTAAATTGTGAAACATTACCCTGCCATAATGTAATGTGCTTCCAATGCCAATAAAAAGTAACCCATCCAATGGTATTTAACATCCAGAAAACTGCCAAATAAAATGCGTCCCAAGCCGAAATATCACAAGTACCACCTCGTCCCGGACCATCGCAAGGAAAACTATAACCAAAATCCTTTTTATCCGGCATTAACTTGGAACCGCGTGCATCCAAAGCACCTTTTACTAAGATCAATGTAGTTGTATGTAAACCAAGAGCAATAGCATGATGAACCAAGAAGTCTCCAGGGCCTATTGTTAAGAATAGAGAATTACTATTTTCATTAATAGCATTTAACCAACCAGGCAACCAT
>CM064920.1:65000-75000 GCA_032727855.1 Quercus ilex subsp. ballota
TACACCGCTGCTCACAACCTTAGGGGATCCACTTTATTACATAAGTAGATTCCTAATCTATCATCATATAAGTAAGCAGTTCTTGTTGTATCGGCCAAAAACCTTGTGAATTGATCTTTACGGTGCTTCCTCTATCAATTAGATCTTTTATCCATAGAAAAAAAGTATCTAGGCATATAGATTCTATTTCTTCATATTTTGACTTCTATGAAGTTTCTTTCTTTGCTACAGCTCATAAAAATCGTTGTTTCGAACGATATATATATGTAGAAAGCCTATTTTTTTGTCTAGTATTTATTTTTTTATTAGTATTAGTGGAGTTGTTCGTTCTTTTCTTTTTTTCTATAGTGGAGATAGTCGCACGTAATGACAGATCACGGCCATATTGTTAAAAGCTTGAGGTAAGAAGGGGTTTCGTTCGAGTGCCCTAAAATAGTATTCCAAAGCTTTTGTATGTTCTCCGTTACTTGTGTGTATAAGGCCTATGTTATAAAGTATATAACTTCGATCATAGGGATCAATTTCCAGTCGCATAGCCTCATAATAATTCTGTAAAGCTTCCGCATAATTTCCTTCAGATTGAGCCGACATCCGTTACGGTCGTCATTCGGTTCAAAGAATCTCCGTTCCAGAACCGTACGTGAGATTTTCATCTCATACGGCTCCTCCTTTATGTGTATAATGATAAACATCCATGGAATCAAATCCAAAAAGATTGCAATATTCTCATTATCAACGTAGCGGGACTAGTATTTTTACACGAAATCTCTAGCCAACCTTCCTGTCAAGGATCTTTTATTAACATCAAGTATGTTATTACTGGATAAATGGATAAATAGTCACTTCAACAATTTCTTTGTCCTCAACGCTGCTAAATTTCCCGGAATTAGTCACTTCAACAGTCTTCGATGGTTATATGGGTATCCAAAATAAGAACGAGATGGATGTTTATTGTCCCAACCATTCTAGTTAGTCCCGATCCCGATAAGAAAGGAAGGATTTATTTTTTTTACAAAGTTTTCTAGTGTTGTTGATTCCTAAGCGTAGTGCTTCTTCCCCCATGCCGCCTATTGGTACTAGTGGAGTAGGATTAACCTAACCCCATAGGTATAGGTATAACCTTTCGCTTAATACTATAAACCTAAAATTGAAGCATATGAGGCTGCATTAATCGGAAATACACGACAGAAGGGATTAATTGTTTTATTTCCAAACTTCACCTTCAGCAAGCGTAGGTTTTTTTTTTTTCAAAAATTTTTTCTTTCTCTAGACTGAGATAGGTAAAAAAAAATAATCAAATCGCACCATCTCTGTAATAAGTGAATGCCTCTTTTTCTCCAGAAGTTGTCGGAATTATTCGTAATAAGATATTGGCTACAATGGTAAAGGTCTTATCAATAAAATTTCCATTTATCCGAGATCTAGTCATAGGTAGCAATCCATTCTAAAATTTCATTGTTTATCGCGTGATAAAAGAATCCCCCAAACAAAGGAATTGTACAATACAGTACGAAATAACGTAAAAATGGACTTATTAATCAAATTAATCAAATAATTTTATCTTACGGCAGGCCTCGAAGTAAGTTTTTTTTGCTCGTTTCAATTGATTATGTGCGCCTACGCAAATGGAATATGTATGCCTCACTATTCACTCGAGGGGCATAATCATTATGTAGGAGAGATGGCCGAGTGGTTGAAGGCGTAGCACTGGAACTGCTATGTAGGCTTTTTGTTTACCGAGGGTTCGAATCCCTCTCTTTCCGCACCCTTATCAAGTTCATCAATGTTACTGATCTCAATGTTTGCAAATAGATATCATTATTCCAACTTTGATGTGGATTCTCTATTCCTAATTTCTTTCTGTAATAAACAAAATAGTGGAATAAAGTGGGCAAGGAATAACAATTTTCCTATACCCACGTCTATACATGAATGGGGGAAAATCCTCGGATCAAAATTATTCTTAATTTAATATTTTAATTAGGTTTAAGTCTGACGAGAATAATATTCTACAACCAGCAATTCATTAATTTTCAAACCAACCCATTTACTATCTATTATTTGATTGACTAATCCTTTATATTGGAATGGATCAAGAGTCAAATGGATTGGCAATTCTTCGCGGGGGGCTGATTCAAGAGAATTTTGAATCAGAGTTCTAGATTTTTGTTCACCCTTCGCTGTAATAATATCTTGAGGTTTGCAACGATAACTTGGTATATCTACTATACGACCATTAACTAAAACATGTCTGTGGTTAACTAATTGACGGGCTTGAGGAATAGTCGAAGCCATACCCAATCGAAAAAGTATGTTATCCAAACGCATTTCAAGTAATTGTAGTAAAACTTGACCGGTTGAACCTTTCGCTTTTCCAGCGATACGAACGTATTTAAGCAATTGTCGTTCTGTAAGACCATAATGAAAACGCAATTTTTGTTTTTCTTCTAAACGAATACGATATTGAGATTTTTTACTCGAGCGCGATTGGTTTCTAAGTTCGCTTCCAACTGTAGGCCGTTTACTAGTTAGTCCTGGTAAAGCCCCCAGACGACGTATTTTTTTGAAACGAGGCCCTCTGTAACGTGACATAAACACTCCTTTTTAATTTAAAATGGAAAATCTCATAAAGCTAAATTAAAACTAAACTAAATAACAAATATGATAAATCAAACGAAATCTACTTGAAAGTATTTTACTATAAATATTATACTACAAAAAAGAACTGGAAAGATTCGATCAGTATCCGAATTTTATTCTATTGTATATCTATCTAAATAAATAGAAAATAAAAAAAGAAGGTTATTTTCTTGATTTGTTCTAGAGAAATGGAACTCCCATTTTTTTTTTTCCTAAAATAAAAAGAGATTATCCCTTATGTCAAAAATGAAAACAAATAGAGAAAAAAAGCCGGCTATCGGAATCGAACCGATGACCATCGCATTACAAATGCGATGCTCTAACCTCTGAGCTAAGCGGGCTCTCATAACACAAATTGTGGATTTATCGGAATTATTTCCTAAACTACTGGGATCTTAGTTATTAATTGTTTTATATTAGCTCTTCATAACCAAATTACTATATCATAATCATAATCAAATAAATACAAACATAGAAAAAATATAAACTATCCAATAGTTATTATTTATTTGATATTTTAGTATATATCCTAAAAATCAGAATAATTTTAAGATAAGAATTTTAATTAATAGTTAAATAGAATACTATATTAATAGTTAAATAGAATACTATTTTGATCGATTTATCAAATAATTTTGATCAATAAAACAATATCGTCATTTTAATTCGTATAGTCAAATTCTCTTTTTTGTTTTGAATTCCATTTTATTCATTTTTTGAATATTTTTGCTTCTTTATTTCGATTATTTTAATATTTCAAGAATAATATAGAATAGAATTCATATTTTCATCGAATCTATATGAATATCTAAATATAGATATGTATTTATCCCGATATCCTGATTATTAGATAGGAAGATTATTTGTTTCTATATATATTCTTTATATATTCTTTAATATTATATATTCTTTAATATTCTAGAATTAGAATACCTTAAAATAAAATTCTATATAAAAACTCTATATAAATAGATATAGAAATAAATAGATATAGAAAATAGTAAAGAGTATATGGAATACTATCTTAAAATTAAAATTTCTATTTTAAATAGTCTCATTTTTTAGAATTTTAAATAATGACTAATTAGATTACAGTAAACAGTAATTTATATTACAAAATTCGTATGCATTAAGATGAACTATGTATAATATAAAAAAGAATGTATCGATAGAAATTTGATATTTCTATTGAATTTCTAAATGAATGTCAAATTTGAAATTAATAAATAGATTTTTGATTTTCGTTTTGTTATTATAAGGTCTGTATCTGTCTGCTCTAAGGAAAAAAAGAATCGAACGTTAGAGTATCCTAAATACTCTCAAAAAATCAAAGAAGGAGGGACATATAAAATAGAGATAAATGTAGTATATATCTCTGTATATTGAATTGCGAATACACAGATAATAGAATCATTTCTGATTCGACTAAATATGGCTATCTGATATAGATGAAAGAAAATCAATCAAACAAATAGAAGGAAATTTTTCCAAAAATGGGAGTAGGTTTCTAATAAATTCAACAGTTCCATCATATAATTCTCATAATACAAATGAAAAAACATCCTAATGAGATATGATATCAATCTCAAAGAAAAAAACGGGGGATATGGCGAAATTGGTAGACGCTACGGACTTAATTGGATTGAGCCTTGGTATGGAAACTTACCAAGTGAAAACTTTCAAATTCAGAGAAACCCTGGAATTAAAAATGGGCAATCCTGAGCCAAATCCTTCTTTCCGAAAACAAATAAATAAAAGTTCAGAAAGTTAAAATCAAAAAAGGATAGGTGCAGAGACTCAATGGAAGCTGTTCTAACAAATGGAGTTGACAACATTTACTCTTTCAATAGAATAATATTGATTGATCAAATCAGTCACTCCACCATAGTCTGATGGATCTTTTGAATAACGGATTAATCAGACGAGAATAAAGATAGAGTCCCATTCTACATGTCAATACCGACATCAATGAAATTTTTAGTAAGAGGAAAATCCGTCGACTTTAGAAATCGTGAGGGTTCAAGTCCCTCTATCCCCAAAAGCCCATTTAATCCGCTAATTTTTTATCCTATATCCCTTTTTTTTAATTAAAATTCAAAACAAAAAGTATTTTTTTTTTTTTTTATTTAGTTGACATAGACTCAAGTAATTTCCTAAAATTAGGGTGATGTGTCAAGAATGGTCGGGATAGCTCAGCCGGTAGAGCAGAGGACTGAAAATCCTCGTGTCACCAGTTCAAATCTGGTTCCCGGCGATTCATTTCTATGAGTATCTATTCCCAAATTTCTTAAAATTTGGGAATAGATACATATTTTTTAGTGGTCTTGATCATCATACATAATTTATCTAGGCGTACGGAGATATACTCTTTCTAGCTAAAGAATGAATAGATGTATATTCTAGGTATAGAAAGTTAGTCTGAAAATGAATGATTCCATTTTGTTTCGATTTTTTCTGCGCTCCAAAAAGAATGTTACTATTTTAACAATATTCAAATCGTAAAATTACTTGGTTGAAAGGCCAAAAAGTTGAATCTAGGGAAGTTCAGAGGTGAGAATAGTCAAAATTTATCTGAGATACATTATAAAAAAATTCGGTCCATTTCTTTTCATTTTATTTGATCCTACTTTTTCTTTTTCGTAGCCGGATATCTAATTGATGTTACCGTACATCTTAAATAGTTAATGATACAGAACTTTTTCAGTTCATCCTATTGGCTCACCCTAAATTAAGTATCGTTCCATCCAATTTTAGAATCTCAATGAATCCCTATATTATTGTCTTTTTTATTTATCCATTTTGTTATTTATCCCATCCATAATGAAGATATGAATGAAACCTCTATTATTCTGTCGAATCTATAACAAAAAGAAAATGTACATACAGATATTTCTTGACTATCTGGGGTTGTCGAAGTGCGGATTACTTTCTTATTTTTATCATTTAGTGAGCATCCTGTATTTCATAAAAATTGGGGGCGATATAATCTTTACGCAAAGGCCATCCTATCCAACTTTCGGGCATTAAAATACGTTTCAGACGCGGATGATTATCATAAGAGATTCCTAACATATCATAAGATTCCCTTTCTTGAAAATCAGCACTTTTCCAAACCCAGAAAATAGAAGGAATTCTCGGATTTTGCCTTGGGGCAAATACTTTTATGCATACCTCTTCGGGTTGATCTAAACTATACTCTATTCTCGTAAGATGATAGACACTAGCTAATAGTCCTCCTGGTGCTACATCATAGGCACATTGGGAACGTAGATAATTGTAACCATATACATATAAAATAACAGCAATCGAATGCCAATCCTCGGGCTTTATTTGTAAAGTCTCTATTCCTTGGTAATCAAAACCCAAAGATCTATGAACTATTCCGTGTTTGACTAGCCAAGCAGACAAATGACCCTGCATTTTTTTTTTACTTCTCCTGCTTTTTTTTATATAAGTTTGGTATTAGAATGAAATTTTTGAAGATTGACTTGTTTGCTATTTCTTATTGTATTTTGTACAAAAGGATCCTGTTTAATTCACTTTTTCGTTTGTCGGAGGATAGTTAACTTTTTTATATTTGAAAAATGTGTCAGAGGTTATCTCTGAAATAGATGATGGTTGATAAAATAATCCTTGATTATAATTGCCGGTATGAGTACTGCGTCCAAGATGAAATTTGTGGTTCGTAGTAAAACACCTATTCTCTCGTTGATAACAAATTTGATCTTCATAGATTTCTCGAGATATTTTCTTACGAAGTTTTGTTATAGCATCTATAACGGCTTCCGGTTTAGGTGGACAGCCTGGCAAATAGACATCCACAGGAATTAGCTTATCCACGCCCCGAACAGTACTATAAGAATCGGTACTGAACATCCCTCCTGTAATTGTACAGGCTCCCATAGCAATAACATATTTTGGTTCGGGCATTTGCTCATATAATCGAACTAAAGAAGGAGCCATTTTCATAGTTACGGTGCCCGCTGTTAAAATAAGGTCTGCCTGCCTAGGACTCGACCGTGGTACCAGTCCATAACGATCAAAGTCAAATCGTGATCCTATTAATGAAGCAAATTCAATGAAGCAACAACTAGTACCATAGAGAAGTGGCCATAAACTGGATAGTCTTGACCAATTTGAAAGATCATTTAATGTAGTAGAAATAACTGAATTTTTGGTTTTTTGATCAAGTAAGGGAAACTCAATGGAATTCATAACTGTCTCAATGTTTTGTTTAATTGTCTAAATATTCAAGAATTAAGACCATTCTAATGCTCCCTTCCGCCATGCATAAACTAAACCAACAATTAGGATAAGGACGAAGATGAAAGCTTCTATAAATACGGATACCCCCAATACATCAAAACTCATTGCCCATGGGTAAAGAAAGACTGTTTCAACATCAAAAACAACAAAAACTAGAGCAAACATATAATAACGGATTTGAAATTGTAACCAAGCATCGCCCATCGGTTCTATCCCAGATTCATAACTAGAAAGTTTTTCTGGCCCTTTTCTAATTGGAGCTAAAATTCCAGAAATCAGAAATGCCAAAATAGGAATAAAGATCGATATTATTAGAAATGTCCAAAAAATATCATATTCATAAAGCAAAAACATAAATGTACTCCTATGAATGTGAAAAATATACCGGATTCTTCTTAATTCTTAGTCGATTTGAATTGCAATTTTCAAATTATTAGATTAATGAAAATTAATCTAATCTAAATACTAAATAGAAATGCTTTTTATTTTATTAAATTTACATTATTTCGGATCAAATTCATACTAGTATCTGAGTATTCAAATTCATACTAGTATCTGAGTATACTAATCTAATAGAAATATTATTCTATCCAATATTAATCTATTCAAATAGAAATTGATTCATTTTTAATAATACTAATTAACTAAAAATATAGTATATTTAAACCAGTAATATTACAAGTATGGAGTATTTAGTATTCCATATACTATGGAATATAATTAATATAATATAGTACTAAATACTATATAGTACTATATCAAATATATCTACTATTATAGATAGTGGATCTATACTATCTATAAATCTGAGTAGTATAGGTAGCAATATTAGGGCTATACGGACTCGAACCGTAGACCTTCTCGGTAAAACAGATCAAACTATTATTATCAAAATGATTTGAATTGTTTTAAAAACCCAACGTGCATTTTTTTTTGCATTGGGCTTTTTCATTAACTGATAGAAATATCAATTAGTCTACCATCTTTTTTCTTTACACAAAGAAAAAGGAAATGACTCCCTGTGCTCTGATTTATTTTTTTTAGATTTTAATCTAAGAGCACTACCAAAGTTTTTCAAAGAAGAAGGTTATCCTGACGTAGGTCTGCTTTTGGCCTGGATCAACTAAAGTTAAATGGACTCTCTATCAACCTACTTAAATAAAAATATCAAATAGGAAATGAAACTTCATACACCTTAAAGTTCCTAAGATAGGAAGAAAAGAGAATTTTTTTGAGGTCCCTAGACTCATTTGCCTAGCATTGAATAGATTAAGTATTCACCTTATCAATATCTCAAATCCATTATGGATTTTATTTGACGTCTAAATCCTTTGTCAGGCTATTGTTCTCTTATTTTATTCCTGGAGTAAGACATGGATTTCTCAATAAGATCAACTCTTTTAATTACATGATGGACTCCTATGAAAAAAAACATTGGCGCGTGTGTAAACGAGGTGCTCTACCAACTGAGCTATAGCCCTTGTGCTTTTGATACATATTTTATTCGATAAATAAATTCTTGTCAAGATTAATATTACATGATCGAATCTCTTTGATTGATAGTGCGTTGGTATTGTTTCTAAGTAATATAACATTTATAATCCATTGATCTGATAGATGGGTACTTTTTTTATTTAGGATGATAAATGACCTACTTAACTCAGTGGTTAGAGTATTGCTTTCATACGGCAGGAGTCATTGGTTCAAATCCAATAGTAGGTAAGGTATAGATAGAACTTATTAGATACCATTGATTCCGGTATCTAATAAGTTTTTCTACTCACCCTTTCTTTTTTTATTCGAATTTTCTATCTTTTTCTATTCTATCTATTTTTTTCAATTTTGAATTATTTTGCTGGACCAACTTGTTACTAGAACCTATTGATAGCCTCTAGGATAGTCTCTACTCGTGTCCTAGCTCGTCGGAGAGCTAGATTTGCCTCAATTGTTTGTCTTTTCCCTTCAGCCTTATTCAAGTTAGCTTCTGCTATTTTTAGAGTTTGTTGTGCTTCTTGTGGATCAATGTCAATGCTCTTTTCCGCATCATTTACTAAAATAGTGATCTCATTATTGCCTATTCTAGCAAAACCGCCCATCAGAGCCATCGTTACCCATTGTTGGTTGGTAAGGCGTATTTTCAAAATACCTATATCTAAAGCTGTGGCAATAGGCGCATGATTTTTTAATACCCCAATTTGTCCACTATTAGTAGATAAAATAATTTCCTTCACTTCTGAATCCCAAACAGTTCGATTGGGGGTCAGTACACAAAGATTTAAAGTCATTTCTTGAATTTGTTCTCCATTTACAAGTTCGCAGCCTTCGCAGTAGCTTCATCGATATTACCCACCAAATAAAAGGCTTGTTCAGGAAGACTATCTAATTCTCCAGAAAGAATCAATTTAAACCCTCTAATTGTTTCTGCTAGACCAACATATTTCCCTGGGGAACCTGTAAATACTTCTGCTACGAAAAAAGGTTGGGATAAGAAACGTTCAATTTTTCGTGCTCTTGCTACGGTTAAACGATCCTCTTCGGATAATTCGTCCAACCCAAGAATAGCTATAATGTCCTGAAGTTCTTTGTAACGTTGTAACGTTTGTTTAACCCTTTGCGCAGTTTCATAATGTTCTTCACCAACGATCCGAGGTTGGAGCATGGTTGACGTTGAATCTAAAGGATCGACTGCTGGATAGATACCTTTGGAAGCTAATCCTCTTGATAGTACAGTAGTAGCATCCAAATGTGCAAATGTCGTGGCAGGAGCAGGATCGGTCAAATCGTCTGCAGGTACATAAACTGCTTGAATAGAAGTTATAGACCCTTCTTTGGTAGAAGTAATTCGTTCTTGTAAAGTACCCATTTCAGTACCCAGGGTGGGTTGATAACCCACAGCGGAAGGCATTCGGCCCAATAGGGCAGATACTTCGGATCCGGCTTGGACAAAACGGAAGATATTGTCGATAAATAGAAGGACGTCCTGTTCATTGACATCTCGGAAATATTCTGCCATAGTTAGGGCAGTTAAACCAACTCTCATACGAGCTCCGGGCGGTTCATTCATTTGCCCGTAGACTAGAGCTACTTTTGATTC
>CM064920.1:85000-102500 GCA_032727855.1 Quercus ilex subsp. ballota
ATGTAACTATCACTATAAATTAGAACCAGAATCCCAACAGTAGTGATTAATATTGACATTATAGAAGTAAGTGAATCAATCAAGTAGCCAAACTCTAAAGAAAGATCATTATTTATAGTCCAAGACCATACATATTGATAGATAGAACTATTCTGGATTTGATGAATCGATAGATCGATCGAAAAAATCATAACTATCGTTAACAATAAAATACTAGGAAAAGCCCACATACGGCGAATATTTTTTGTTGCCGTAGGAAAAAGTAGAAGTCCTACCCCTATAAAAATAGGAACTGGAAGTGGGATGAAAGGTATGATCCATGAATATTGATGTATATATTCCATACAAAAAAAAATAAAGAATAAAAAATATTTTGATTCTTGATGAATTTTGTTTCTTATTCATTTGTTTTATCTCTTTTGTAAAGGGGTTCGGTTAATAAAAAGTGAATAAATAAATCGAATTTTATATTCTTAATTCTTCTGAATCTTTGCACAATCGTTCCAATATTGGAAAGTACAAAGTCAAAATCGGCCAATAACCAAATTCCTAGTGAAAATAAAAAAAATCTTATTATTTTAAGTAATATTAATTATAAGTAATATAAATAACTATGTTAGTCATTTATATATATATTAAGAAAAATCACTATTAATAAATAATAATGAAATTAAATAATAATAAATAAAATCAAAATTTTGATATATAGAGTGAGAGTGGGGATAAATCATTACACCAAAATGAAGAACATTTGTTTATTTTGATATAACTTATAAAAACAATATAAATTAGTTTCTTTTTGAACTAATTGATTCTTTTACATTACAATAAAAAGAGATCCATAGATATAGATCTATTATCTATGAAATATTTGGAAAAGGTTTATAATATTCAATGGTTTTACTTTAGATAGAAAAAAAGAAAGAGGGAATTAAGATAAATAAGACATACGGCTAATTACAGAATAATTCGTTTTCATTTACAGAACAAATGTCTTTCACATCGAACTATAGTAATAAAAAAACTATCCTAATTGTATGGCAGTTCCAAAAAAGCGCACTTCTATATCAAAAAAAAATATTCGTAAAAATTTTTGGAAAAAAAAGGGATATTGGACAGCATTGAAAGCCTTTTCATTAGCTCAATCCATTTTTACAGGTAAATCAAAAAGTTTTTTTTGTAACAAATAAAAATGTTGGATTGGAATAATATAAATTAGCTCGATTCAAAGAGTATTCTTTAATACTCATTTTATACTAATACTAGTATAGAATATGGAACATATATTTAGAATATATTATATATATATAATATATTCTAAATATATAGAATCTAATTTTTTCATATTTTTGATATTCGAATAAATACAAATTTTAAATTTACTTCTTATTCTCAATTTATACTAAATGTTTAGGAAAGAAATGTACTAAATAAATAGTGCACTTTAAGTGATTCTTTCAATCTCGACGATTGACTAAAGAGTTGGTTATTATGATTTCGAGTAAGCCGCTATGGTGAAATTGGTAGACACGCTGCTCTTAGGAAGCAGTGCTAGAGCATCTCGGTTCGAGTCCGAGTAGCGGCATGGCATCCTATGCTATATTTTTAAAATTTGAAAAGAAGAAGTCCTATAATGAATTCAATTCCCTATTTCTATTCCTAGTATTCATACCTTTTTTATTTTCATTATAGATATTTATTTTCATTATAGATATGATATTTTCAACTTTAGAGCATATATTAACTCATATATCGTTTTCCGTCATATCAATTGTTATTTCAATTCATTTGATAACCTTATTAGTCAATGAAATCGTAGGATTATATGATTTGTCCAAAAAAGCCATGATAATAACTTTTTTCTGTGTAACGGGATTGTTAATTACTCGTTGGTTTTTTTCGGGCCATTTACCATTTAGTGATTTATATGAATCACTAATCTTTCTTTCATGGGGTTTTTCCATTTTTCATATGGTTCCGTGTTTTAAAAAGGAAAAAAACCTTTTAAGTACAATAATCGCACCAAGTGTTATTTTTACCCAAGGCTTTGCGACTTCGGGTCTTTTAACCAAAATGCATCAATCTGTAATATTAGTACCCGCTCTACAATCCCATTGGCTAATGATGCACGTAAGTATGATGATATTGGGCTATGCAGCTCTTTTATGTGGATCATTATTATCAGTAGCTATTTTAGTCATTACGTTTCAAGAAGCCATCCAAATTCTTGCTTTTACCAAGAATTTGGATTTTTTAAATAAATCCGTTGATTTTGTCGAAATAAAATACATGAATATGAATGAAAGAAACAATGTTTTACGAAAAACATCTTTTTATTCTTCTCGAAATTATTATAGGTCTCAATTTATTCAACAATTGGATCGTTGGGGTTATCGTATTATTAGTCTGGGTTTTCTGTTTTTAACGATAGGTATTCTTTCAGGGGCAGTATGGGCTAACGAGGCATGGGGGTCCTATTGGAATTGGGATCCAAAGGAAACTTGGGCCTTTATTACTTGGACCATATTCGCGATTTATTTACATACTAGAAAAAATAAAAAATTTGAAGGTGTAAATTCTTCAATAGTGGCCTCTATCGGATTTCTTATAATTTGGATATGTTATTTGGGGATCAATCTATTAGGAATAGGACTACATAGTTATGGTTCATTTACATCTAATTAAATTTCAATGAGTAAAGAACCTGAGAAATAAAAATATGGAAAGCATATAAATATATACTTTCCATAAATCGTGGAGAACCCTTTCAATCAAGTAATGTAATGATTCGAGGGGTTCTCACAAACAACAAACATATTGGATTATAATTTCAATTTTTTTAAGTGAATCTAACAGAAAAATATTCTTTTTCATAAGGTTTTTTTCTCTTTTTGATTCATTTATTCATGAAAATGCTCTATCAAAAATTAGCTAGAATAGCTTCAACCTTGTCAACCGAGAATGAAAAAATGAAATCCGGATAAATACCAATACCTATTACGGGTATAAGGATAGAAATCGAAATAAATAATTCTCTCGGCCCAGAATCAAAAAAATAAGAGTTTGGTGTATTAAAAAACTTGTATCCATAGAACATCTGCCGTAAGATAGATAATAAATAAATAGGAGTTAATATCATTCCAATTGCGGTTACAAAAGTAATTAGTATTTTCATCATGAAAAGATATTTTTGACTGGTAATTATTCCAAAAAAAACTATCAATTCGGCAACAAAACCGCTCATGCCCGGCAATGCAAGAGAAGCCATCGATAAGATAGTGAAAATCGTGAATATTTTTGGCATTGGGATAGCCATTCCGCCCATTTCGTCAAGATAAAGAAGACGTAGTCTATCATAACTAGTTCCTGCCAAGAAAAAAAGGGCAGCGCCAATAAATCCATGAGATATTATTTGTAAAATGGCCCCGTTGAGCCCAGTATCACTTATAGAACCAATTCCTAGAATTATGAAACCCATATGAGATACCGAAGAATAAGCTATTCTTTTTTTTAAATTACGTTGACCAAAAGATGTTGAAGCGGCATAGATTATTTGAATAGAACCTAATATCATTAACCAGGGGCAAAATATTGAATGAGCGTGGGAAAATAATTCCATATTAATTCGCACCAACCCATATGCTCCCATTTTTAATAAGATTCCGGCTAAAAGCATACAAGTGCTGTAATGTGCCTCTCCGTGGGTATCTGGTAACCATGTATGTAAGGGTATAATCGGCGATTTGACAGCAAAAGCAATAAGAAATGCCGTATATAATATTATTTCTAGCGCCACAGGATACGATTGATTAGTTAATGTTTCAAAATTTAATGTTGGTTCATTAGAACCATATAAACCGATACCCAGAATTCCCATTAATAAAAAAACAGAACCTCCTGCAGTGTACAAAATAAACTTTGTAGCTGAATACAAACGTTTCTTTCCCCCCCACATGGCTAAAAGTAGATAAACGGGAATTAATTCCAATTCCCACATGATGAAAAAAAGTAAAATGTCTCGAGAAGAAAATGGTCCGATTTGACCGCTATACATTGCTAACATCAGGAAATAGAATAATTGGTATTCTCGAGTAACCGGCTGAGCCGCTAAAGTGGCTAAAGTAGTTATAAATCCCGTCAGTAAAATAGGTCCTATAGAGAGTCCATCTATTCCCAATCTCCAGTAAAAATCAAAAAAATTGATCCATTTATAATTCTCCGTCAGTTGAATTAGTGGATCATCCAATTGGAAATGATAACAAAATGCATAGGTTGTTAGAAGGAGATCGATTAAGCATATACAAATGCTATACCACCTAATTACCTTATTTCCCCTATGAGGGAATAAGAAAATTAAGGAACCTGCGGCTATTGGGAAAACTACAACTATTGTTAACCAAGGAAAATAATTCGTCATAAAAATAAGATACACTTGGGCCAGAAAAGCCCGTGCTCAAAAAAAAATACAAAATATTTTTTTGAGCACGGGTTTTTGCCAGTAAAAAAACGTATTCGTGTGGTGTTTTTTGAAACGTATCAATAAGCTAGACCCATACTTCGAGTTGTTTCAGGCCCTAAATAAACCCGAACACTTAAGAAATCCGTCGGACAAGCGGACTCACACCTCTTACAACCAACACAGTCCTCTGTTCTTGGGGCAGAAGCTATTTGCTTAGCTTTACATCCATCCCAAGGTATCATTTCTAATACATCTGTGGGACAAGCTCGGACACATTGAGTACATCCTATACATGTATCATAAATCTTTACTGAATGTGACATTGTATCTATAGTAATTTTTGAACATAAAAAATGAAAATTATCGATCTAGTAAACTCGTAAATGAATCATATATTTATATACCAGATGAATCAATGATTTGTTAGAATATTGTTAATTGTTAATCAAAAAAGATGTCTAGATAAATTTAGAAGAAGGAATAGAAGAGGACCAGGATACTTTGATTTCTTATGATTTAGGCAATGCAAACATGATCATAAGTTGTGTAGAATACATATTAATTTGAATTGATAAATATTACACTCACTATTTGAATTGAATTTTTTTTATTAATTATGATTAATTAATGCTATTTATTCAACAAATTCGATTGATTGATACGGGTTGATTTTCTGTTACGAGCAATTGCGGAAACAATAGCCAGTCCGATAGCTGCTTCAGCGGCTGCAATAGCTATAACAAAAATTGAAAAAATATTTCCTTTTAATTGGCGATTATCAAAAAAATCAGAAAAAGTTACGAGATTTATATTAACTGCATTCAGTATAAGTTCAAGACACATAAGGGCTCTAACCATATTTCGGCTCGTGATCAATCCATAGATACCAATAGAAAATAAATAGGCACTCAAAACAAGTACATGTTCGAGCATCATTGACCAACTCCTTATTAATTTTGATTCATTTCAATATGAACAACAATTCAACAGATTCAATTGACTAAAGAATATACCAAGTCTGGAACAAAAGAATATATTGGCAATAAAAAAAAAAGAGTTTATACATAACATAGAATTGAAAAAAAAAAAATCTTGATTTATATTACTAATTCTATAAAGATTTCTTACTGGCGAGCTACGACAATTGCACCTATCAAAGCAACTAAAAGAATTATTGAAATTAGTTCAAATGGAAGAAAAAAATCGGTTGATAAATGAATTCCAATTTGTTGACTAGTACTTATCAAATCTTGCTCAATAATCTGATTTGGTCTTGTAGTCCAAATAATTCCGTACCATGAAGTATCTGGAATAATAGTTATTAGTGAAACAAAAATACTTGTACAAACTATCAAAGTAATTCCATCCCCAACAGTCCAAAGATTAAAATCTTGGTAATATTCGGAACTATTCATGAACATCACAGCAAATATGATTAAAATGTTAATAGCTCCCACGTAAATAAGTAGCTGTGATGCAGCTACAAAATGGGAGTTTGATAAAATATATAATAAGGATATACAAACAAGAACCAGTCCCAACGAAAAAGCAGAAAAAATAGGGTTGGTAAGTAATACTACTCCTAGACTTCCTAATATAATACCCGATCCCAGAAAGACTAAAAGAAAATCGTGTAGCGTTTCAGGCAAATCCATTATATGTAAAAAAAAAGACAAAGAAATCGAAATTTCATGACCGTATTGATATGACCAGGAAAAAAATTTTTATATACTTAATTTTTTTTTTGCATTGAAAAAAAATCCTAAGGAGTTTGAATTGATTGATATATAGTTACAGTTAGATAATCAATGTCATTCCAGTCTTTATACTAAAGATTAGTTTGAAACTATATTAAAACAAAAATATAAAATCTGATTTTCTTTTTTATTTTATAAGAATAAAAATAATTTTTAATTATAAAAAATTCTCTTTTTTTATTTTATTTGAATTGTTCGAATTGTATAATCATCAATTACTGACATTGGTAAACGGCCCAAAGCAATTTGATTATAGTTCAATTCGTGACGATCATAAGTTGAAAGTTCATATTCTTCAGTCATTGATAAACAATTTGTTGGGCAATACTCAATACAGTTACCACAAAAAATACAGATTCCGAAATCAATACTGTAATTTAGCAATCGTTTCTTTCGAATATCAGTTTCCAGTTTCCAATCAACAACGGGTAAATCTATAGGACATACACGAACACATACTTCACAAGCAATGCATTTATCAAATTCAAAATGGATTCGACCGCGGAAACGTTCCGATGTGATTAATTTTTCATAAGGATATTGAATAGTTACAGGTAAACGATTTGCGTGAGATAAGATAATCATGAAACTTTGACCAATGTACCTTGCAGCTCGGACTGTTTGTTGACCATAATTCATGAACCCAGTTACCATAAGGAACATATCGTAAATATCTATGAATATTTTTGTTTTATTTCTTTCTCTTATTTGAGACAAGTTATGAATATAGAAAATAAATCTTTTACAGTGAAAACAATTGAGACGAAGTTGTTAATAATAGATTACCGAGAGAAATAGGTAAAAGAAATTTCCATCCAAGATTTAATAATTGATCCATTCTTAGCCTAGGCAAAGACCATCTTGTTATGATAGAAACGAATAAGAAAAAATAAGTTTTAGCTAATGTAATAAAGAGATCAATTGTAGTTCCAAAAACTCCATATGTTTTATTCATTTCAAAAAACTCAGAAACGAATATGTACGGAATAGAGATATTTGAACCGCCCAAGTAAAGAACTGTTACAAATAATGAAGAAATTAAAAGGTTTAAATAGGAAGCAACGTAAAATAAACCAAATCGAATACCCGAATATTCTGTTTGATAACCCGCTACTAATTCTTCTTCTGCTTCTGGTAAATCAAAAGGTAATCTTTCACATTCTGCTAGTGAAGAAATTAGAAAAACAATGAAACCGATAGGTTGACGCCACAAATTCCATCCCCAAAAACCATATTTTGATTGCGCATCAACTATATCAACTGTACTTAAACTGTTAGATAATCCTAGTCGGTGATAACATTACTGTTCCCATCTCTATTACAGAACCGTACATGAGATTTTCATCTCATACGGCTCCTGGAAAGCCTTAAGTAAATCTAAGGACCGGGACGATTATTTATCTCGTGATATATCCATAAGATATAGAAGATTTAAATCTATCAAACGGTTCTGAATTAGACCAATTCAATTCTGTCTGTTCTAGAAATAACTAAATAAGAAAGATAAATCCATTTTAATAAAAGATACAATACAATAAGGCACTTCTGAATTGATCTCATCCCTTAAAAATCGAAATTTGAATTTGTTGAATAATAACTGAATTCTTCAATAAAATACTCTTTTAGAATTCTCCATAACCCTCCGCATTTTGAATTACGAAAAAGAATTACACATTCGTTTCTTAATTATCATGTGAATTTGATCTCCATGAATATGGATATAAGAAATCATAAACAAAAAAGAGATCTGCTTTTCGTTTATGATTTCTTCTTCTTTTTTCGTTCCTATTCTTCTTTTTTGTGCTATGAAAAAGGGACTTAACAAATTTTAAAGGATTTTTTCGTTCCTGATAGTAATTTATTTAATCAGTGGATGGAAGCATACTCTGGATCGGAGTTATGGGGAGTACTGCTTGATTTTTTCTACCAACTTAAAGCCCCAATTAGTATTCTTTTTCTATTATGCGTAAATTGTCTTTTGGATAATTTACAAAATCTGTGTTACTAATCCTTTGTGTATCTTGGTGTTTCTAACCATCCACTCCTTTTTTTTTATTAACCCCTTATTAATTTTAATTTAATACATCTATGATCATACAAATGATAACTAAAACTCAATAAGGTTGGTCGTTTGAGCCCGCTTCAAAACAGGATGAAAAATATTATCCAATCTTGGGTTAAATGTCCTCTTCTCTTTATAATTTATTTTATTTGACTTCATTCTTATACATAGAAAATGAGACTCAATATTTTTACTGCCATTTAAAATCATCATACTATCTGTTAACTATAAGTAATAGAGTATTCTGAAATTTTATTCAATATAAGCTGTTTTATTTCACTCATATAACTATCTAATTTAGTTCTTCAATCCGAATTGTGAAAAATCAAATTAAGATAATGAAGGTTTCTATTTAATTTATTCGACTCCTTTCCTATAGAGTACTCTAAAGAGAGGAGCATAGCAATAGCATAGAATAGCTTTTTGGGTTTCAACGAATCGCACGTAGAGATATTGATAAGACACATAGAGTTAATGGTATTTCATAACTAATCGATTGAGCAGCAGCTCGTAGACCACCCAAAAAGGAATATTTATTATTTGACCCATATCCTGACATAAGAAGTCCAATGGGAGCAATACTCGAAATAGCAATCCATAAAAAAACACCGATATTGAAATCAGATAAAACAAAGTTATAGCCAAAAGGAATTACTGAATAACTTATTAGAATTGATATTACTGATATGGATGGTCCGATACTGAATAAACGAATATCTCCCCTAGATGGAATAAGATTCTCTTTGAATAGTAGTTTTGTTCCGTCTGCTAGAGCTTGAAGAATTCCAAAAGGACCAGCGTATTCGGGTCCAATACGCTGTTGTATCCCTGCAGATATTTCTCTTTCTAACCATACAATTGCTAGTACACTTATTGTGATTCCCAATACAAGAATCAAAATAGGTACAAGTATCCATAGAATTCCATAGACCTCTTTGAAAGATTCCAATCCGGAAAAAGAATTTATATCTTGGACTTCCGTTGTATCAATTATCATTTCAACGATCAACTTCTCCCATAATGATATCTATGCTACCTAGTATTGTCATAATATCAGCCAATTTCATTCTTTTAACTAATTGAGGAAGAATTTGCAAATTGATAAAACCAGGTGGACGAATTTTCCATCTCCAAGGAAAACCATTCTGATCTCCTATTAGAAAAATTCCTAATTCCCCCTTGGGGGCCTCAACTCTCACATAAAGTTCTTGTTTGGGCAATTCAAAAGTCGGAGACGATTTTTTACCAATGAATCGATATTCAAAATCATTCCATTCTGGCTCCTTTTCTCTATCAAAGGAGCGAATTTCTAAATTTTCATATGGCCCACCTGGAATTCCTTCCAAAGCCTGTTGAATAATTTTAATGGATTCCATCATTTCACCAATTCGAACTAAATAACGAGCTAATGAATCTCCTTCTTTTTGCCATTGAACTTCCCAATCAAATTCCTCGTAACACTCATAATTATCGACTTTACGTAGATCCCATTGTATTCCGGAAGCCCGAAGCATCGGTCCTGATAACCCCCAATTTATAACTTCCTCTCTCCCAACAACACCTACGCCTTCAACTCGTTCTAAAAAAATTGGATTTCGCGTAATCAGTTTTTGATATTCAATAACCCTTGTTAAAAAATAATTGCAAAAATCAAAACATTTATCTATCCAACCATAAGGTAGATCAGCCGCTACTCCTCCAATACGAAAATAATTATGCATCATTCTCATACCTGTCGCAGCTTCAAATAGATCATATATTAATTCTCTTTCTCTAAAAATATAGAAAAAGGGGGTTTGTGCACCAATATCTGCCATAAAAGGTCCCAGCCATAGTAGATGAGAAGCTATGCGACTTAATTCCAACATAATTACTCGTATATAGCTGGCTCTTTTAGGTACTTGAATATTTCCCAATTGTTCCGGTCCATTTACGGTTATTGCTTCTGTGAACATAGTAGCTAAATAATCCCAACGTGTTACATAAGGCAGATATTGTATAATTGTTCGATTTTCCGCAATTTTTTCCATACCTCTGTGTAAATAACCCAATATTGGTTCACAATCAATAACATCTTCACCATCCAGAGTAACAATAAGTCGAAGAACACCATGCATTGATGGGTGTTGAGGCCCCATATTGACTATCATGAGGTCTTTTCTTGTAGCTGGCACATTCATAGGTTTTTCCTCGATTCATTCTTCCATGAATCGTTAAAAAAAAAGTTCATCAAAATTCAGGATCTAATAAATCGAATAATTGAAAATGATTTTAGAAATTAACGAATTTGTGAATCCCGAATACCCAACTGATTTATTAATTTTTTATAACGTATTTTATTTTTCTTTGACAAATAAGACAGTAGTCGTTGCCGTTTTCCTAGAATTATATGTAAACCCCTTTGAGATAAATAGTCTTTTGGGTGTAATTCCAAATGTGAAGTAAGTCTTAGTACCTTATTATGGAAATTGAATACTTGAAATTCAACTGATCCGGGGTTTTCTTCTTCTTTTTTTTTTTGTGAAATAACAGGTATAAATGAATTTTTTATCATAAAATGAAAGCTTTTCTCTCCCCCTCGTTTTTGGTAGATATTTTTATTGATCAGTAATAGTAATGACACTAATTTTTAATTTTGTATATAAAATTATCTTAATTTTTTTTTTTTTTCAAATCAATTATATTATTATATTATTAAGGAATGTAATTCAAATAGATAAAAAAAAAATACTATATTTATTAATTGAATAGATAAAAAATTCTATTGTCTTGTCTATTTCAAATAAAAATAAGACCATCGCATTTCTTTTTTTTTTTTTAATTTATATTTTTATTATTTAAATTTATATTTTTATTTATTTATATAAAAATATTATATAAAAATATAAATAAATATATATATAAATAAATATAAATAAAAATTTTTATTTATTTATATATATATATTCACATATCAGATCTGTTACAAAAAATATTATGATAATGATAAATAGAAGATAAATGTAGATTCTAAATTAATCTTTCAATCGAGGATACATATGTATCCTTAATATACTGAAATGGCTTCCATTATGGGTATTAAACCAATAGCGGTTTATACAAGCTAAATCTTCTAATCGATAATTTGGCCAAAGAAATAATTTAAAATTCATTAGTTTTTTTGTTTCGCTATCAAGATCTTTATTTTTAGCCAAAACTTGAGAAACATTTTTTATTTGATTCTCATTGTCATTTATTGTTTTTCTATGCACAGTATTTCTATTCTTAGGATTGAAACAAGTTAGAATTCTCAATTCTCTACGGCGTCTAGGGGACAAAAGATTTTCAGGAACAAACAAATCATAAAGATTTTTATCTTTATTTTCTGTTATCTTTTGATCAACACGACTTTTTTTCCAACTCCAACTTTTTCGCCTCTTACTCTTATGAATCAACGGTACTCTTATGGTTTGATATATAAGAGAGTGTTCATGGTTTTTTGTAGACAGGCGAATAGGTTCAATAAAAAAGATTAGCCTTTCCTTCAAGTCCTCAGTGTCCCTACATTCTGTATAACAAAAATCCTTCGTAATTGAATCAACCAGCATTTCTAAATCTAGCTCTAGCTTTTTAATCGACATTATTACAATTTTTTTAAAATTTTTCATTCTAAGCAGGAGAATGAATAAGTTGATATTATCCATTCCTATTTCTTGGTCGGAACTATCACAGTGCAAATAAAAACCCAAATATTTTGATAGTAAGAAATCCCGTTCTCCCTTTAGATCGGTCCTGTATTTAGAATCTGATCCGTTATAATAGTATGAGCGAGATTTAAGATCTACATCTACTGGACTCACGTATTCTTCCGTTGTTAACTCTAAATTATCTTGTCCATAAAGCTGCAAAACAAAGAATTTTATTGGTAAGATCCAAGGATTCATCTTATATGCATAATAAAAGTTGCTTAATTTTGAAAAGAACCAAAATTGGGGAATAAGCAATTTCTTATTCGGTATAGAAGTCTTTTTCCTTTTTACATTCATTCCCATCCAATTGAAATACTTTCTATCCAGATTTTTTTCCATATCTAGAGTATCATATTCTTCTAGATCTAGATAATTTTGGATAGAGATATCGCCTATTATATCCAAAAATTCTTTTCTACATGGGTTGTAATTATAAGAAATCGCTTGGTTTTTGTTTCCTTGCGGTGATCTATATCCATAAATATAGGATTTTTTCTTATCCGCAAAATGAAGATATTGATAGGCGAAAAGATCATATCTATATTGTTTTTTAATTTTTTTTTTAATTTCTATTTCTAATAAGTCTCCTTCTTGTTCTTGTTTTTTGGAAAGAATTAATTGATTTTTTTCATATGAATCATATTCAACTAAATCTTTCTTTTGAGCCACACGATGTTCATTGATTCTATTCCTCCAGTTTTGTGATACTAATCTCGACCATCTGTTCTCAGGTAAATCATATTGATAATGAAGCTTTAACCAATTTGTCCATTGATTCATTAACGAATCGGGACGTTTTGTATGTCTTAATTTGGAATTGGATGTTCCTTGTATTCTAAAAAAATAATCCTTTATTTCATTCTTAAGAAAAAAAGATCTTCCAGGAGATTCAAAAATAGATCTTAACTTAAATTTATATCCATTACTAACTTGGATTTGTGATAATTTATACAATACATAGTCTTGTGACAAAGAAGATACATCCCAAGAATTCTGTGAATTCATATTCGTAATATTCCCAGATTTGTCTATAATCGACATTAATGGAATTATACTTTGATTTTCAATTCTTTCTTCCATTTTTTTTTTTTTGTAGTAAATGGATTTTTTTACATTTAGTATTTTGTCTGTTGATTCAAGAAAATCAAGAAAACGTTGTCGATGGATCCTAGCAATACTACTGATACATAAAAGTATATCTATGTATACCCCTTCTATGAAAATTTTGAAAAAAGAATAGGATTTACGTATTAATCGAACAAATCTTCTTTGTAAGATTTGCAAAATATTTTTTTGTAATTCTAATCTTTTAGCATCATAAGTAGTTTTGTTCGAATTCAAATTGATCTCTGAAGTTAGAATCCCCTCTTTTTTTTCTTCTGTCATTGTTTCTATTTGTTTTATGATTGTCTTTGTTTTAACATTAAGATCTTTTATCCTTTTTTCTGTGAATGAAGAATTTGTCCAATTAATAGATTCCATTTTAACGGGTGATTCCTCAATCACCTCAATCTTTGAATTATTCTTACTGATTGAAGTTTTTTTGCTTTCACTCAGTTCATCTACTGTTTCATCTATTGTTTTGAACCTAACTAGAATAC
Organism: Quercus ilex subsp. ballota; assembly: GCA_032727855.1. Taxonomy (NCBI): domain Eukaryota; kingdom Viridiplantae; phylum Streptophyta; class Magnoliopsida; order Fagales; family Fagaceae; genus Quercus; species Quercus ilex. The sequence goes on from CM064920.1 coordinate 98,608, forward strand.
TTTTAAGAATCTTCCAGTTTTCTATTTTTTTTAACATAGTTCGAAACCTTTTTTTTCTTTCATTTAAAAATTTTAGAACTTGAAAAAAACGCTTTTTCAAATCTTTTTTCAATTGTTTCGTTATTGTTTTTAAAACGGGACGCAAAAATGAAAGTGGGTCTCTTGGGTAACCCTCATCAAGGTACGATTCTACTAGTGTTCCATAACCTGTTAAAAACCAGAAGTTTTTGTTTTCAGTATATTTTTTTTTCTGTGGATTTTTTTTTTTTTTTTTTTCAGTAGATTGTACCTTAGATTTGTGCCAAGGTTTCAGAACAAAAGGTTGTAAGATCCTTATCTGAATACCCGCGTCGAACCAGTTTTTTGGCAATTCTTTGTGGGATACTGGAATGCCCTGATAGGTGCATTTAATATGAACTTCCCTGCGCCAATCCCTAAAATCTTCTGACCATTCGGGATTTTGAAATAATAGGATACGAATGATATTTTTAGTTATTATCAATGAAGGTAGTAGAATATATTTTCTAATAAAAGATTGGATTAGTAATACAAAACTTCTAATTATTAGACCATATAGAATACTTTCCCAGTCTTCTTCTATTTTTCTAAGTCTTATTTCAGCCTCGTCTTTGTCGTCCTCCTCGTATTTGTGTTGGATCCTTTTCTGAAACTCCACAAATTCTGAATTGTCAGTACCAGGTTTCCTGAACATTTCTTTCCAATATTGGGATAGATCATCGAAAAGATCACCAAAAAGAAAAAAGAATAGGTAATTGTCTATTATCTCCAAAAAAGTGGGGGAATGTTCAGTTCCATTTGCTTGAAAAAGTTTCGTAATCGCTGTTTTACGCCTTAGAGGGCGCATAGATCCCTTAATTAGATCTCGGTCATAATCTAGTTCGCGTAAAAAATTTATTAGAAAAAATTCGTGATTTAGGTCCTGTTCAGGAAGAGACTCATTGTCATTTCTAGGACGAAGATTCAAATTCAGTGAAAGTGAATCTGTATTCCCATCAAAAATGACTATACGTTCGGCTCTTGGGGAACGAATCTGAGGCTCTTTTATTAGTCTTTCCGTCGCTTGCTCCACTTCGTCGATTAAGTTGTATGACCATCGAGGAACTTGTTTACTGATTTCGTTTATTCCACTACATTTCTTTCTATTAAAAATGGTTTGGTTGTTCCGATCAGTTCTAATTGCCTCGAATAAGAATTTTTTTTTTCTTTTTTTTTCTTCGGAATATATTTTTACTTGTTCATGTTCTGGAAATAAATAAAGTCCGTCAAAATTAAAACTTGATACGGATTTTTCCGAAAATTGACTGATTAAGTTAAAAAAAAAACCAATTTCAGTTAATAAAAATTTTCTATCAAATTGATCTATTTTCTGTTCAAATTCTGGATAATTACTATTAATAGAAAGAAGGAGACCATGAATCTTATTTATCAAAATGGAATTTGTTGTGTAAGTTTCATTTTGAATTGATGGTGAAAAGCTTTGTCCACGAAAAGGTCCATTCAAGAAAGGATCATATATTTTAGTTAAATATTTTATTTTCCTCTTATCATTAGACAATCTAATTCGGTTTTCAAATACATCCACAGGAATAAAGTTCTTATATTTCTTATATTTCTTATCTAGAACTTTTGCCCTTTTAAAAAATTCATTGCTTAGTTTCTTTCTTTTTTCTTTATTATTGGAGCTCCAATAATTAGACAATTCATTATCATTATAGGATATTTTATCTCTTGTGAAGAGATCCATTTTTTTTTCCATGATTTTCAGAAAACTAGATAAATCAGGTGGATACGTGAAAGATATTCGTTCTTTTCCATCACTTTGACATATATGAAAAAAAAACTGTGAATTTTCATCTCGTACGACTCTTTCAAAGTGATCGTTTTTTATATATCGCAATGGCCTATTCCATCTTTGATAATCGAAAAGAGTAGTTACAAGAGGTTTTTCCAATGCGAAGATATTATTATCTTGCTCAATGTTGTCCAAAGTCTTATCTTTTTTCGGAAAAAGATAAGAAATAAGATTTTCTTCGTCTTCGATGGAGCCGTTTTGTTCTTGTTTAGTTTCTTCCGTTTCCGAATCTATTTCAACATCGATTTCTCCATTGATTTCATCCTTTTCCTTCTCTTCGTATTCTAAGATTTCATCAGTATAAAAATATGGAAGCGGTGTTCTGCCTAAATAGTGGGCAACGAGAACAAATGAAAAAACAACAAATATTTGACCCACATAATCTCCCAATTGTAATAGAATGTACTTATCAAATCGCATAGCTAACTTAGATTTGATCGAATTTTTTTGCTTTGACCAAACTAATAATATCAATCCAATACATTTCATCAAAAAGATATGACCAATTAACCAACCAAGAAAACTACTTGTTAAGAATAACAATTTATTGTTGGATCGAAAGAGATAAATGTTCATTAATCTTAGTAAGATTGAACTTGGGAAAAGAAAGGGGTTTGATAACTGAAAAAAAAGATTGTTAAAGAATACTTTGTAAATACGAAATTTACGTATTGAATTTGGATTCTTGTATCCGGAATCCAACTTGTATCCAGAATCCAAATAAAAGTGAGCATCCGCCGAATAATAGTGTTTGTTGTTTTTGTATACGAAATTAAAGAAAAGATACGGTAGAGTTAGGACAGTTATTGTATGAGGTCTAATCAAAGCCAAATGCAAAGGCGCATAATAGATCGATATGAACATCATAAGCTGTCCCGTAATAAACCCGGTTGTTGCTGCTATTTCCGTCTCGGTCCCTTCGTCCATAACCCGGGCTCGAATAAGGAAGAGATAAGAAGGCCCTATGGAGAATGTAGTCAGAAATCCATAATAGAGTCCCATCACAATGGCTGAATTTAGTATTTTAAGGCATAAAGCTACTAAACGATCTAGTATAAACGATTGATAAATCATGAAAAACCTCTCTTAGTATTTTGATATTTATTGCAATTTTTATTCTTGCAATTTCATTACTATTCGTATATGATATTAGTAATTCTTATATGTTATATATGTTATATGATATTACTAATTCTTATATGATATTAGTATATGATATGAATTATTCATTTTCTTATTTTTTATTTCTATTTTCGTATTTTTTATTTCTTATATATAATAATATATTATATGATATTAGTAGATAGTAAATGGTTAGTGATATGATATTAATGTAGATAGTAAATGATAGTAATAGATAGTAAATGATATTACTAAGTAAATGGTTGGTGATATGATATTCTTTATATTATTTATATTATTTATATTAGATATTATTAGATTAAATATCTTATTATATGATAATATGGATGGAATCTAATGAAATAGAGCCACTTTGAATTTACCTATGAAATGAGGCATGGAACGTAGCCATTATGAAGAAGTTTCACGAGTTATAAAGGAAACTTCGGTCTGATATTGGTAATGAGTTGAGAAAAGGAATGGAACTCTATGAGATAGAATTTACCGTTGTTCCTCAGTAGCTCAGTGGTAGAGCGGTCGGCTGTTAACCGATTGGTCGTAGGTTCAAATCCTACTTGGGGAGATTTTTTTCATTCCGGATTACATAATTCGGAAGGAAAAGTAAAGCGTTCGCTTGTTAAGTAAGATGTTAAGTAAGAGTAGGTAACGGGTTACCCCTGTCATTGTTTCTATTACATTCTATCTCATCGTATACCATCCTGTTCTGCAATATTGGAGACTCGCGGTCAATACCTAGGTGTAGGTTGGGGATACTCCTTTGTTCTACTAAACATTTTCATATGTGCTAGTACTAGCAATAGGAAGTGCATCTTTGATGCAGTCATCAATTCTCCCGAGAGGCCACCATTACCGAGAGCAAACATAGTAATGACGAGGA
>CM064920.1:115000-122500 GCA_032727855.1 Quercus ilex subsp. ballota
ATAGAAGGTCTCCTGTAAGATCAAACAATTCCATCGAATTGAGTATGATTATATGTGTGATAGCATCTACTATACCAGGAATATCAATGAACCCCATTATTGAAATTGCTCAGGATACCCTTTTTTAGCTTCTAAAATCCATTTCTTAGTTGAATTCTTATCTTACTAACTGGAATTAAAGAATTTAGTAGATATGTTCCACCCAAAAAGGGAATGGGCTAAGGTTATGAACTTATAATCTGATGATCGAATCGATTCCATGATTATAAGTTCATTCCATTTAGGATTAGGAGTATGTTTTTTACATATCTCTCTGGGACCCCATATCAACCCTTTTTTTTGCTTTGGCGTCTATTGAATCGAGAAATTTTATTGATTTATTGATAGAATATATATTTCACGGATCTATCTTTCGGATAATTCAAATTGAATCAATTGGATGTCCGAGTCGGGCCTATATGACGATCAATAAAAATACTCTAAAACTCCACCTTTGTCATAGATTCCATACATAAGACTAGATAGATATCATATTCCTAGAATATAATTCACTTTGAAGATGCCTTGGTGGTGAAATGGTAGACACGCGAGACTCAAAATCTCGTGCTAAATAGCGTGGAGGTTCGAGTCCTCTTCAAGGCATAATATTGAGATCTCTTATTGAATAGGAATAAGTTCGCCAGCAGATCACGAAGTTTTGGTTATCTTATCTATCTAATGAATGGAGAGTCCATTTTTCTGTACTTATTGGTCGTGAATATCTGAATAGGACAAACCATCCCGTGGATCTCTTTGTTTGCTTCAGAACAAAACAATTAGAGTTAGGCTCGGTCAACGGGAATCTGTATTATCTATATTAGGGGATCCTTTCAATTGAAAGATCCCCATATCGACTTGAGATGACGAGAAAGAAAGTATCTATTTTATTTAGTTATTCAGTTAAACCAATCATTCGTTATTGGAACAGATAGTAACAACCATCTCCTCCGGGAAAAGCCATCTTTTTCTCAACAATGTCTTTGTAATTTGAGCCAATAGGGTTCCATTAGATAGGAACAGATTTGATAAATATTGATAACTCTCGGATAGAGTATTAGAACGAAACAATTCATTTGATAATGAACTATTGGTTCTAAACTGTCTCTGTCGATCAATCAACAATTCGAAATTCTGTTCTGGCATATTCTTCCTAAACCAGCGTTTATTTAGATATTTCCAATAAATTTTTTTTGTTTGGCAAGTCAAAAGTCTATTTGACATCTCCTCATCTGTAAGCAATTCTCGATGTGAAAACACAGATACAAAAGGATCATCTTGGAATAGCAAAAAGAGTGGATCCGCGGGGTCCCAAATGAATTGGCTTATTCGAAAAACGCCTCGTTCTTTGAAAGATCTATTTTGTGTCTGGTACTCCATGGTTCCATCCTCCAAGAACTCCGAATCATTCTCTTTAAGCTCACCCTCTTCATCATAAATGATCTGCTTGTCCCAAAATGACCTTTCCCAATAGGGAAATCCGAATTCATTGGACCTTTCGATACAATCATCAAATAGAAATTCCCAAGGGCGCCATATTCTAGGAGCCCAAACTATGTGATTGAATAAATCCTCCTCTAGCGGGTCGAGGCCTCCTTCCACTTCTTCGAACCCCGATTCATATTTTTCATAGAGAAATCTATGATCAAGGATAGAACGAGATCCATTTTGAATCATATTTATGGGATTCCTTGGTTCGGGCCTAAGAAGAAATGTTACTCCATCATTATCAAACGGACTTCCTGTCTGTGAGGATCCCAGCAGAGCACTTTCTACTTCTAATAGGCCATGAACTAGATCAGAATCATTATAAAGGAGTCTATAAGAAGTGATCCCATCATTTTTTTCATTAGGTCCGGTTAGAGACCAAAGGTTTTGAGCAACGGATCCGGCAGAACAACTCAAAAGATAAAGAAGTATCGTTAATTTCTTCATGCTTGTTCCAAGTTCCAAGTACCATTTGTACAAATCAGAATCCCCCACGTTACATGATTTCTTCTTCATATAGATAGATATAGGATCTATGGAAAAATTACTTAGAAGTAGATTTTGTGAAACAGCCCTTCCTATCTGATAGAAAAGTATACCATGATCCTGAACCGATCTTATCTGAGATCTAAAATCCCAAGTTTGTCTATGAAGAGCGAATCTAATTATATTAGTGTCTATAATGGATTTTTTTTGTATAATACTAATTGATAGCGCCTCATTGGTAAGTGCTACAAGATCTCGTACATTAGAACCCAGAGTTATGGACCCGCATCCATTAGTATCGAATATTTTCTTTTCCAAGTGAAAACCCCGCGTACGAGCAAGACTGAAAAAGTGCTTTCTTTGTTGTGGAATAAGAAGCCTTCGTATTTTAATACACGTATTTAATTTATTCGGAGCTATTAGAGCGGGATCCACTTTTTGGGGAATATGAGTCGAAGCAATAACAAGAATATTTCTAGTAGAAGATTTTTCAGAATCTCTGGAAAGAGAGTTCACTAATAGATTCGACTCATTCCCATCCAGATCATGAATGTTCGGAATCCAAATTATGCAAGGAGACATTGCTTTTGCTAATTCGAATTGAAGCGTGATAAAAAATAGGTCTATTTCCGGTATGATATCCTCAGGTATCGGATAGTCCATACTTAGAAACTCCAAATGGCTATCATAGTTACGGTCGAGATAGTCACTATCATACCTATCCAAATTATAGCCACTATCCTCGTTCCTAGGTAAAAGACTGTAAATGGTACCCTCTCTCTCATCAAAAAGATCATCATCATCATCATCAAAAAGATCATTAATATCAAAACCTTTAGGATAGTTATCCAGGAACTTGTTTAGAGATACTGTAATGAAAGGAACATAGGAGTTTGTCGCTAGATATTTGACCAAATAGGATCGTCCAGTTCCTATAGAACCTATCACTAAAATACCCCTAGGAGGGGATACAGCTAAGCGGAGCGAAAAGGGTTTTCCATGAGATGGGAAATCCAAACCATTAGCCCCACACGGGGTTTCTGAATAAGTCATTGTCTGATAATGAGCGAGGAATATCCGTCTTTCTGCTAAGCAGGATGTATTGAACTCATAATTTAGTAGATCTTTTTTATGAATGTCAATTAAATTTCGTAAGTAAATTGTTCCCGGTTGCTCAATCATTTGATAACCAGAGTTATTCTTTGATAAACGATCACTATTAGTCAGACTCAATAAAATTTGATCAATCCTTTTTTCTGTCGTTAAGGTAGAGAACTGAACCATGAATTCCCTTTCTTTATCAGCAATGAAATTACTGTTCAAGATCCAGGATTCTATTTTATCATCAATCCAATCACTATTCACATTTTTTCTTTTTCTTATGAAGGTATAGATCGCTTTACTTGTAGGACTTAAATGTCTAGTATTTCTCAAAAACGCGATTCGATTGATGGGATTTGGTATAATCCTTATGAGATCGATGAGATTCAAATCTTTCTTCTTCGAACGTATGGATTTGACCCCATAAGCGGGACCACCACCCCTTGGCATGTTGCCAGCAGAAGCCGAAACTCGTCTTTCTTCTAGAAAATTTCCTAATTGTTTCAGAGCAACGAGAAACATATCCTTTAACCCGAAAGAATTCAGTTCTGATATAGGATACCTATCCAGAAGTTTTTCCAACTCAATCATGTATGATGGAATCATCAAAGATTTGACTTCTTCGAACTCTGTCTGTAACTCATTAGAGAATCGAGAAACAAAGAAAAGATGTGTCTGAACGAGATATCCGGTAACAAGAAGAAGGATAAGGATTAAAACGAAGAACTCCCTCAGATGTGTCGATATCAATGGTGACTCATTTTCCAAAATATCTTCGCACACGTGCACAAGAAAATTATGTAAACACTTACTCGAAATCTCACTTATAGGATTCCGTGGTGAAAGACACAATTTTTCCCGAAGAATTCGCTTGGATCCATCCCTAATATCATGAAAAATGGATACAAATTGTTGAAATTTAGGACTCCTACGTAGTATCGCCAATAGGTCTAAAAAAGTATCTAAAAATATTAAATTTAGATATTCGTGTCCTGTCCAGGTAAATAACAATTGTATTATATATGGTTGGAATTGCTTCAATTTTGAGAGAGTTGAAAAAACACTATTTCTTTGATAGTTTCTATACATCGGCCCTTTTTCAAAGCATTTTGTTAAACAAGGACTGTGTTTTTTCGTCTTTTCGGATCGTAAATATTTCTCAGAAAAATCTTTTCGTAAATGTTTCTCAGAAAAATCTTTTCGTAAATATTTCTCAGATTTCTCAGAATATTGAGTATGAATCCAATATCGATGACAATTATAAAACAAATCCATCATCTTTGACTTTAATAATAAGTATTTGAAATACTTATTCTTCCCTTCTAAAAAAGCCATTGCAGTTGAATAATCCATTGCAGTAATATCATACTCAGTACGAACATACTTAATAAAATCATACTTCCAGGACCTTCCCGCATATTGATTATTTAAGCGAGGTGCTTCTAGGCGCACCTGGAACTGAAATTTGAAAGACTCATGCTTCCCTTCTGAATCAATACGAACATCCTTAACAAACTTCCAGGACCTTCCCGTAGGAACGAATCGAAGTCGTTGTGCTTTTAAAAAAGAGGATATCAATGAACGTCTATGAAATGGTTTCAGGGGATTCCGCCAATTCTCTTGATCGTGAGATATCATTGAGAAATCCATGTTATAAAAAGATTTCCTGCGCTTCTTCTTCTCTTCTTCTTTCTTTTTCTTCTTTCTAGTATGGAATGATATCCAATTTTGTCTCTTATTGAACAAAAATGGTGATATTGTTCCTTCATTGAAGGATAATTTTGATTTTTTAGACGTATAAAAGTCATCCAATAAGAAGGGTTTCCTTTTTTTCAAATGAACGATTTGAAGACCTATTGATTCTAACAACTGATTCCCGAGTGGATCATTCGGACGTTTCAATTCATAGATGTGGATCTCGGACCTATGAACGGGGATATTACCGAAACTCACAAAGAAAAAAGGAAGTGAGTTAGACAAAAATGGAAGAAACTTGGACAAAAAGAAATAAAGTGACTTAGACAAGAAATAAAGTGACTTAGACAAATCTTTTTTGTCAATAACCTCAGACCAATCAATCGAATATGCAGTCATATGTAATCGATCGAACACTACTTGAAATCGATCGAACACTACTTGAAAACGGCTATTCTGCTCAGAAATGAAATGGTCCAATTGTTCCTGGAAATTCTTACTCCCATTGGACCATTTGTATTTATATGCATTTTGATCCTTATTCATAGATCTCTCGGTTTGATAAATCAAAATAAGAGGCCATTTCTTCTGGTTTTTTTTCGAATTTGAGAAATGTTGGTTGATCGTGTATTTCCTTGTAGGTCTATGATTAAGAATATTTTTTCCTATTTGATACCTTTGAATTCCATATTCCGAGTTGCGATGGAATCGATTCCATAGGTTTTTTATGTATCCATAGGTATTGTTTGGATAAAAAGATTCATTCTCTTCATAAAAAAGAGGAGGTAGAACCAATAAAGATTTCTTTTTTGATTCATCCCTGGAGTTGACCTCATTTATGAATTTTTGTTTTTTATCCAATCCGGAAGAATCAATAGAAAAAGAAAATCCCTTATGATACACTAGATCCGGCTTAGTTATTGATAGATTGAATAGATTTGCCATTTCTTGAAATCTCTCTTCTGATTCAAAATCATGGTGTAACAAGTATCCTGCCTTATTCCGGTCATGAAATAGATCAAATAACCCAAAAAGTCGATTTTTGTTCAAGAATGAATCGGAACTGTAAAGCTCATCTTTTGCAACCCCACCACATCCTAGATCGGATGAAATAGGATGAATTGAGACAGTATTTTGTAAATACATATGTATCTTGACTATATTGGCTATTTCTTTATTTTCCGATTGCCTCAAAAGAACAAAAGAAACATCTTCTTCTTTCTTAAATAACCTCTCAGTAGGATTCAAATCCAGCTGAAGTTCTAACCATCTGTCATATAAAAAAGACCGGCCGGCTCTTGTAGGATTCCCAAGAAATTCTTTGATTTCTTTTGGAAACAAATGATTATTCATCCACGAATGATTATTCATCCACGTATGATATTTCGAATCCTCATCCCTATCAGAGATCTTTTTTCGATACAGGAGCGGAACAATCAACTTCCTATACCAATTGATATTGAACGAATCTTTTGAGTCGTCCATTGTATCATTGCTGGGTCCAACGGAATTCATTGATATAGGAAGAAGCCCTGTCAAATAGACATTTTTTCTTTCGATCATCTTTCGATTGTGAATACGATAGAGAAGGATCCCTACTACAAAAAATACTACATTCTTGATCGTGAAATATCGATTGCCTTTGCGTGAAAGTACGATACTCCAAATTCGGAAGTCTAAGAGTTTTATCAAACTCTCTTGGTGAAAAAAAATGTGAATAAAAGAAACCGCTGAATTGAATTCAGTCCACGAATCTAAGAAATAGGGAGAATTCTTGCTCTCTCTAAATATCTCTCTCAATTCTAAAATCCAAAATTTGAACAGATGGTCCTTCATCTTAACACTCCTATATTTAAAATATTTAAAATGAATTGTTGATTATATATTATGAATTGTTGATTATATATTATGAATTGTTGATTATATATTATGAATTGTTGATTATATATTATGAATTGTTGATTATATATTATGAATTGTTGATTATATATTTAATTGATTTATCCAAAAGATTTCACTTCAATTGATTTTGGTTATTCATGAGGTACTAGGATTCCCACCAAGCATCCATGGCTGAATGGTTAAAGCGCCCAACTCATAATTGGCGAAGTCGTAGGTTCAATTCCTACTGGATGCACGCCAATAGAACCGTACCTCCCATAAAGTCTATTTTTGTTCAAGAATGAATCAATCCGAACTGTACTGTTTAACTTAACTAACTTAACTAATTTCTTGATTTCCATCATTTTCAATTTACGTAATTTATTTACGTAAAACTTAACTAATTTCTTGATTTCCATCATTTTCAATTTACGTAATTTATTTACGTAAAACTTAACTAATTTCTTGATTTCCATCATTTTCAATTTACGTAATTTATTTACTTAAAACTTAACTAATTTCTTGATTTCCATCATTTTCAATTTACGTAATTTATTTACTTAAAACTTAACTAATTTCTTGATTTCCATCATTTTCAATTTACGTAATTTATTTACTTAACGAAATAATAATTTCTGATCTGTATCTGTAGTGGACCTATTAGCTTAGTATGATTTGAATCGAGAAGAAGTTTTGACCATCTGTCAGAGAAAAAAAGACCGATTGGCTCTGTATCAATGGAATCTCATCATCCATACATAACGAATTGGTGTGGTAGATTCAAATTTAAATATATGAACAGTAAATAAAACT